>VDFB02292527.1:24185297-24221746 GCA_007258455.2 Sequoia sempervirens | reverse complement strand
TAGTGGCATCTATTCTACTTTCGAACTTGTCTAACCACTAATTATGAATCACCAAACACTTTAAGGATTATGAATTTCTTCTTAATTGCAAGGATCAAGCTGTGTATAAGGGCTTCATATTTTGTTGGACGTTCTTAGTACATTGAAATTGTAACCAATATGTGGCAAGAAAATATTTACCTTGCAGGTTGATGAGTTCAACTTTGTTTCCAATCCCTTGTTTTGATTTGGATTTTTTAAATTTAAGAATCCAAGCTTAATCATCTCTAGCTTGTACTTTACCATTCTTGGGTATTGTTGAATTAATATTTTCATTTTGTATGAATTGAGATCTTTCTTTATGATCTAGATCTTTTGACCTTATCATGTTTTGGACAATATTGGTTCTTAATTTTGTAAATTATTTCTAGACACATCATACCACTATTTTCTATGTGCGCGACATTATGTAACCTGCACCAATCCTGCAACAACAAACTTTTTAGTGAAACTTTAATTTTATCACACTCCTGAGCTTTTACAATAATACTCTTATGAAATTTAACATAAGGACTATTCTCTTCTTTAGAAGAATCATAATCTGATTGAATTAAAACATCTATCCCAAGAGTCAATTGATTAGGTTTCTTAGCATCACACGTAAAGACTTCTTCTATTTTAACTCCTGGTTCTACATCAATGTGTAGAACTTCATTTCTCTAATTATAATCAGTGATCATATATTTCATGTGTGACTCTCTTTTGATTTTGATTTGGTTAGGAACTCCCATCTAGCATAACCACATATGTCAAAAATTAGTAGCCATATATCCATTCAAAGTTTTAGACCAATCTCTGCTCAAAAGAATACCATAAGTATCAAGTATCTCAATGACTTGAATGTCTATATAATATTGGATTCTAGGGTCTTTGGCCAATTGCATGTGAATATTAGTCAATTCTCTGACTACATTTACTTATGTTTTATCAAATTGAGTGACCTTCTTTAAATAAATTACCAGAGTTAACCCTAGCATTTGAAATATGGATAAAGGAATCAGATTAGTAGACACTCCAAAGTCTACTAAGAAATTATGAAGATTTTTACTGAATATTCTCAAAGTGAGTAAAAATGGTGGAGACTCCAATTTTCCTTTGCAAAAGGCTACTTGCACATCTACTATGGGAATGGTGTTCTTGTCTTTTGTTTTAGCCTGACTATCTTTCACCTGAATATCCTTAAACTTTCCTTCTTTTGGAAAATCTTCTAGAGTATTTAAGAAAGCTTTCTTGATCATAGGTGTTTTGAGCAATTCTAATAGAGAGAAGCTAATCTTTAATTTTTTATTTCTTCCACTAAATAATTAGTCAAATTGTTTTGGTCAGCGAAATGTATCTTTTCACCTTTCAAAGAATTTGATGAATTATAGTGAGAGGTTACCTTGGGTAATCTAGGGTTGTTGATTGATTTATTATCGGGTGGAGTATTAAAGTTATTAGATAGGATAAACATTGTTAATGGCCCATTGAATTTATCTCCACTATTGGATTTATTCCTCATTTTGTAATTATGTCCTTTTTCATATTGTTGAAAGGCCTAGATTTCATCGACTTCTTCCTGAGGTTCATTTTCATCTTCATCAGGGAAAGTATACGTTTCTAGAGTCATAGTTGAATTATCTCTTTCATATTCATGAGCATGACTTGTGATGATGATAGGTGATTTGAAACATTCATAACTCTAAAGGACTAAAGCAAATTCATATCCTACTAGGACTAACTCATTTCTCTTAGGAGGATGAGAGTCACAATGTTCATTATAATGTGTAGTGGCTAGAAAAATGTCTGAAGCCATTTTTAATTTTGAACAGTCTACTTCAGCATGAGCATTTGTGTTATGAATCCTACAATTATTCATCACAAGATCAGCTAAATTCACTTTTGATGTTGACCTTTCATTAGTAGGATCAATATTGTCTAAATTTGTTGACACTCCTCCATTATTAGGTCATGTATTCCAAGGTCTAGGTGGCCTAAGAGCATTGTACATCTGATTTTGCATTTTTTGGTTGTTATTTTGGGCATAGAAATTTTTATTTCTTAATTGTGTAACCTTTGGGGTTAATCTTTGGGTTAAGATATAAATTCTTTCATGTCTTCCTTTTCCTCTAAAATTTTGATATTTTTATTTTCTTGAGTTCGCGAGAAAAAAGAATTTTCATTAGGACATAGCTCTATAATAGTTGGGCAAGGGTGAGTGACTAAAGCTAGACTATTTCCTAGCTGTAAGAAAGTATTTTGAGGAAATGTCCCATTCTGGACCACTGAAGGATAAACATTAGGAGCTATAGGATGACCTAGAGAGACTCCATTTATGTTCGAGGTAGGATAATTATTCAATCCATTCACTCTATTTGTGGACGATCCATTTCTGAGATGTTTCATTTCTAAATTTACACTCACAACTTCAACATAGGCTTTTGGTAGAGTAGTAGGAGTATTTTCTCTTCGCTTCACAAACATAGTAGTTAAAGGATCTACCGTTGTATAATAAATTGCGATAGCAAACAAATTATCTACTACATAATGTTCTTGCAATCTAGAATAAGACTTTTGAAACCTATCATTAAAATTAGTTATAAGTTTTCCTTCGAACCTCTTGACTTGAGCAAATTGATGATATAACAAAGCAGGGTCAGTCGGTGTTATAAATCTGGCTAAGAATTGAGTTTCCATGTCCTGCCATGATCTAATAGAATTATGAGGTAGGTTGATATAACATTGCTAAACTTCATCACTTAAGGTGTATGGGAACAACCTACATACAACATCTTCATTTTGAATCCTCACTCTAAAGCATGTATCCTTAAAGATACTAATATGTTCTTCCACATCTTTGTGGAAATAATATTTAGGACACAACTTGTCAAGATTTTTGGATAAATCATTGTACATAGAAAATTGAATGAGTGAATCCACATTAAATAATGCCATCACTATGGGGGCTGGAGGTACAACAACAGTTGGATTCTTCAAACTTGCACTTAAACTTCTAGACTTTCAAGGTCTAGATGACGGTCGACCACTAAGCTCAACTAACATCCATGAGGATCACCAAATTGAGATCTAGTGACTAAATGGAAATCTATTTTAATACTTAAGAAAGAAAAAAATGACAACAATAGACCATCCTTCTAGCACCAGTTCCTGTTGACAACGATTTTACTCGCAAAAAATAGGGTGAATAAATTCTTCACAGATAAGACCGCAAATAGCCTATCCTTCTTGAAAGATATGGAAAAAAGACAAACTAAAGGGTAAGTCGACTTTTAATAGGAAAATATTGGCTTCAATTCAATCCCAATTCTTCAATAACCAATTCATGATTGCGCTAGGGTCACTCTCGAGTTTGACGTGATATTGTTGTTAATCTCAAAGGGACTACGGTTATTTCTAGTTTCTTAAGAATCATAAACATTTCACACCAATTTTTAACTTCATTCCAAAAATAACATCATGAAGTTGAAAGATTTACAATAATATTCCATGAACATCACAAATTCTTTGCTATCACTTAAGTAGATTTAACTGTTGTCACCTAGAATTGCCCCCCGTGCAGAGTTTACAATAAACTGAGCATTCTAGAGCAACATGGGATCATCTCAAGGTTGTGGGTCACCTATAACTGAAATGAACCTCTGGAGAAGGTCGGCTTCCTTTGGGTACCACCTAAACTACTGATTCCTTGAAGGAAAAGGGAGAGAGATAATGCATAAAATGAAAACTAAACTAAGGTGATACACCGAAATGACAGGAACAATAAGACACTCGAGCTACACTTGAATACTAGTGATAGCCATGAGACTGCACGACAAGATCATGTAGATCACACATTCAAATAGGTTTGACATGCCCACGAGCTTCAATAAGGAAAGGTATATTTTCACAAAATAGAAGATCAAGTGCAAGATTAAGTAAACACAGTTTGAAACCTACATGATACTACTTCTACAAAGAAAGGCATGACATGAAACAAAAGCTATAAGGAAAGAGAAAAATTCACTAAGTAGCTCAATGAATCACTTAAAATATGCACAATACTTCACAAGAATCATAAGGCGAAGAGATGGGCCATCAATGGTAACCAAGTTAGATTTTGTATATTATGTTCCAAATTGAGTTACAAAAATGTGCTAGTTTGAGAGAGGACTGCCAAAAGAGTCACAGACCTCAGAAGAGCATACCTCGGAATTGCTTTACAAGAAGGCAAAAATGCCTTATATACAGAAAAGATCTCGGCCCCTTAGGGCTTACAAAAATATCGGGCTCAGAAAAAAACAAACTATCTTAAGATCTTTTTATTGAATTAAATATTGCACGCCTGCTTGTCTTCACTGTCCATGTCAGTGAAGAGACATTCCCTAGAGAATCCCTTAGATCTTTTGCCACATTAATCCCTCCGTCTCTGTGTCCTCTAAATCTCGTTGTCGAGTTGCTTTGAATGATCCTGAGCTTAGAACAGTTACACGTCGATTTTCATCCTGTTGATCTTATTTTTGCTGGTCAAATTTCCACACAAGCTATCTTAGGTGGTCACAAACTCATACTAGAATCGCATATCGGTGAGACACTTAATTGTGTCTCCCCAATGTGATTATGCTTCTTTGTAGCCATCGGAAAACTCACTATCATTGGCAAGAGTCATGCGAGCTCTAAGAGTCCTTCCGATCACCCTTCTCTCGCTTCAAGCTCACTTCACTCCATCATCGGGCTCTTCACTCCTCGACAAGATATTGGTGTGTCGGGGAGGCTTCCTTTGGTTTCCTGTTGGTAAGACATCGCTCCATCGGCGAGATGTTACAATGGGCTTCATTTGTCATGCCGATATCACTTTCGCTGAGACCTTGGCTTGTCGGCCATACTTCATACCGAGTGTCTCTTTCCTTTGCCGGTGTCGCCTTGACTTTCACCGTGACCTTTATCCTTTAGCAAGACATTTTGCTGAAGGTGATATCCTTTGCCAAGATCTCATTTTGTCTGCTCGAAAAGACATCCTTGTGTATTGGCAAGAGTCTTGCCGAAGGAAAATGCATCGAGACCACCCATCTAGTCGGCGAGACCTCTTGTAGACTTCATTCTCCCTTGGCAAACCCTTCATTCTGCATGAGCTTCAAATATTCTGTTTCGCTGAGACTTCTTGGGTAACCGAGACCTTTGGTAGACTTCCCTTACTTACCCCAAATGCAAGCAGTTGGTGTGACTTTCTCACATCGCTGAGACCTTTCACCAACAGTTTTTCCTCTAGCGAGAGCCTCCCCGATGACCTGCCACCATCTACTATCGGCGAGACATTGAACCTTTGTTGGGACTTCTCACCGAGCGCTATAGGTCACCCCAAAGCCCGTGGTCGCCATAAGTCTTGTCGACAGACGATTGAATGGCCTATCGGCCAAAGAATTCCACGTGATAAGAGGTCATTTTGACCCCTCTTGTTATAGTGATAGGCTCCATAGTGACGTGTTCGGCCAGACAAAGACTAGGTCACAGCGACCTGCTCAAAACAGAATCAAAATAGGAATGTGTCAGAATTTCTATTCGACCAAACAATAGAGATATCATGCCGACTTGGTTGTAATGGAGGCTTGAGCATTAATATGAGACATGTTTCCAATAGAGCAGGCCTCCCAACTGAAATTCCTATGAAATGTCATTAGATGCCTGAAGTAACCCTCAATGGAAACATCCATCTGGCTCTTATGAACACCTGCAACATAGATGCTTTTCCTGATTGAGCCCAAGGATGAAAATTAGGTAACATTTCTGGCAACCTTTGCTGGATGTTTTCCTACTAAACATGAAGACCAATAGCCTAGGCCTATCTAGTGGGCATGGAGTCATTGGGACAACTAAGAAAATATCAAGAGCATCTTTGTACATGGCTGTAACTCATCTTGAGACTCACCAAAACACTTGGAAACTTATTGAAAACAAGAAGAACTGAAAAGACTATTTACATGTGTTGAAACAACACTTAGGGAAAGAAATAACAACTAAACCTACCCTATACTAACCAGCAAGAAATTGGTCAAACAAACCCATTGACAGGTTGGGTAAAATAGCTGCCTTTTCTCAAAAATTTATGATATTTTCCATGTTGGAGAACAACTAAAGAGAAATGAAGTATGCATGACACTTCAACGGATGGATGCACAAACTCTTGCAGAACATATTCAAGCTTACTAACCTTTTCATATAGAATGAAAAAATTCTAGTTCTGAGGTGGAAAGGTAACTTGAGTGCACTCCTCCTAAGCAGTACCCTCATGCTTGGGTGTATGATTCATTCTTGGTGTAGTATTGGACTCCATCTGAGCTAGGTACCTGATTGGACAACGCCTGGTAAGGGTAAAACTTGAACTCTCCTTGTTGGCCTCTTGTTGATCTTTAAAGACTTCATCTTTTACCTGAAAAGATGCTGATTGGAGGCAACATGTAGGTTGTTCATTGGCTGCTATAGTTTGGTCTTCTTGATCAATTATTCTTTCTTTCAGCTCTGCAATGAGAGAGGAGTCCTTATTCTTTGCATCAAACATAACAGTCTCTGAAAAGAAACCATTAACATTTTTGATGGTTGGATCTCCTTGACTAAGAAGCTGATATCCTTGTTGGATAACTAAAAACAAATCTTCAAATTGTGGCTCCATGTGCTCCTTTTTCATGACAAATTACACCTCGTATTTTACAAAGTGGGGGAGCTCATCTAATAAGTTCACAGGCTACAAGGCATTATCTTCAACAACTTCTTCAATAGTCTCACCAACTTGAATGGGTTGATCACATGCTTCCCTCTCACATGATACTAGTTCATCATCTATGTTGGAACAAAAAGCTTCTATGATATCATCTAACTCATAATTTTGCATTAAATCTAGATGAATATTATCATTTAGTTGCTCCATACTAGGCATAGATGCTATCATGCATGTGAGATCTTGATCTTCATTGAAAAATTGAGGAAGCTCATCGAACAAGTCAGCAATATTCTCTGGCCATCCCAAATCAACTGGAAAATCAGGAACTTGCATGTTGCCTTCAACTTGCTCAACATAACGAGGTAGTTGATCAAATAAAGAAGTTAATTGTTCCTCTTTATGTGGCTCTTTTTCCAGTGAAGCTTGGGTACATTCTACCCGCAAGTGAAGATCTTCAACTGTCTGTTGCCCTAGCTCCTGCCTCTCCTCCTGTTTGAGCTTTTCTTGCTATGGTTAGTAACATGCCATAGCTAAATGCATTGGATTTACTTTGCTAATTATCTCCTTGAAGAGTAAGTCATCTGGATTTATGAGCTGCTCTTGAGGGATGATGGACTAACTAATCATGTTTAGGTACTACATTCTCTTCCATCAAATTGAATCCCTTAAAGATTGGAATCCCAAGCTGAGAAGACTTATTAGGGGAGTCAAGAGGCTGACTTTTCCTAAAGTTGGCAATCTTGTACCTAGGAATCTCCTATTTAGAAAATTTTAACCTTATTTCAGCCTCCTTTATAGCTAGTTGTTGGGCGAGGCCCTCTTCAAATTGCTTCCTTCGCAACCCATCTGTTATTTGGTGTTGATAATCTGAGTAAGCTTGAGTATTTTGAACCTGAGCAGAGAGCAACTTCATTTGTTCTTCCTTAGCAGCTACTTCCTATTCGAGGCCTTCCTCGAATTGGACCCTCTTTGCCACTCTTCCTTGATCATAAGAGTACACTTGCTTAGCCATTTCTTGTTGTTGCATAATAGTACCCTGTTGCATCTTGATATCAACCAACATCTTAGATAGGTATGAAAGCACTTTATTGATATCGTTAATCTCCATATTGTGAAGACCTTGATTCAAACCCTTCAAGATATGGTCAATCTGTTGGAGCAAGTCCAATACACTCTGATATGGATGTGTAGGAGCAACATACTCATGGTATGGAGGGAAATAGTAAGCATCTTCATGAACATTTGACATTTTTTCAATCCAAGATTTGTGAACTCAGAATAAAAGATTATTTTGAGACATACTGAAACTTGTGCCTATGAAACCAAAAGGCTTGAGCTCAGAGTCACCAGGTGTTGTTCAAACTGCCTCCAAAGGCTAGAAGATACTGAGGTAGACACCAAATCCCTCAGTATGCTCAATTTCTCAATGAGACACTAGTACACAGAGTCGCCATGATATGCTAATGTTAACCTCAGAAAGGCAGGAATCTTATTGGTCGCATATCAAAACCAATAATAGATATGAAAATTTTCAAACTGTCTGCTCTACAGTCCCATCGGGCGTGCCAGAAACTGGTGTCACCTAGAATTGCACCCCGTGCAAAGTTTACAATAAACTAAGCATTCTAGAGCAACATGGGATCATCTCAAGGCTATGGGTCACCTATAACTGAAATGAACCTCTAGAGAAGGCTGACTTCCTTTGCGTACCCCCTAAACTATTGATTCCTTGAAGGAAAAGGGAGAGAGATAATGCATAAAATGAAAACTAAACTAAGGTGATACACTGAAATGATAGGAACAATAAGACACTCGGGCTACACTTGAATACTGGTGATAGCCATGAGACTGCACAACAAGATCCTATAGATCACATGTTCAAATAGGTTTGACATGCCCATGAGCTTCAAGAAGGAAAGGTAGATTTTCACAAAATAGAAGACCATGTGGAAGATTAAGTAAACACAGTTTGAAACCTACATGATACTACTTCTATAAAGAAAGGCATGACATGAAACAAAAGCTATAAGGAAAGATAAAATTTCACTAAGTAGCTCAATGAATCACTTAAAATATGCACAATACTTCACAAGAATCATAAGGTGAAGAGATGGGCCATCAATGGTAACCAAGTTAGATTTTGTATATTATGTTCCAAATTGAGTTACAGAAATGTGCTAGTCTAAGAGAGGACTGCCAAAAGAGTCACAGACCTCAGAAGAGCATACCTCAAAACTGCTTTACAAGAAGGAAAAAAATTCTTATATACAAAAAAGATCTCGGCCCCTTAGAGCTTACAAAAATATCAGGCTCAGAAAGAAAAAAACTATCTTAAGATCTTTTTATTGAATTAAATGTTGCACCCCTACATGTCCTAGCTATCCATGTTGGTGAAGAGACATTCCCTAGAGAATCCCTTAGATATTTTGCCACATTAATCCCTCTGTCTCTATGTCCTCCTCTGAATCTCGCTATCGAGTTGCTTTGAATGCTCCTGAGCTCATAATAGATACGCATCAATTTTCATCCTGTTGATCTTCTTTTTGTTGGTCAAATCACCACACAAGTTGTCTCGAGCAGTCACAAACTCATACCACAATCGCATATCGGTGAGACACTTAATTGTGTCTCCTTGATGCGATTATGCTTCTCTATAGCCATCGGAAAACTCACTATCATTGGCAAGAGTCATGCGAGCTCTAAGAGTCCTTCCGATCACCCTTCTCTCGCTCTGAGCTCACTTCACTCCATTGTTAGGCTCTTCACTCCTCAGTGAGATATTGGTGCGTCGGGGAGGCTTCCTTTGGTTTCCTGTTGGTAAGACATCACTCCATCGACAAGAGGTTACAATGGGCTTCATTTTTCATACCGATATCACTTTCGTTGAGACCTTGGCCTGTTGGCCATACTTCATACCGAGTTTCTCTTTCCTTTGTCGATGTCACCTTGACTTTCACCGTGACCTTTATCCTTTGCCGAGATCTCCTTTTGTCTACCCGAAAAGACATCCTTGTGTATAGGCAAGAGTCTTGCCAAAGGAAAATGCATTGAGACAACCCATATAGTTGGTGAGACCTCTTGTAGACTTCATTCTCCCTTGGCGAACCCTTCATTCTACCCGAGCTTCAAATATTTTGTTTTGCTGAGACTTCCTGGGTTGCCAAGACCTTTGGTAGATTTCCCTTACTTACCCCGAATGCAAGCAGTTGGTGTGACTTTCTCACATCGTTGAGACCTTTCACCGACAGTGTTTCCTCTGGCGAGAGCCTCCCCGATGACCTGCCACCATCTGCTATCAGCGGGACATTGAACCTTTGTTGGGACTTCTCACCAAGCGCTATAGGTCACTCCGAAGCCCGTGGTTGCCATAAGTCTTGTCAAAAAATGATTGAATGGCCTATCGGCCAAAGAATTCCACGCGATAAGAGGTCATATCGACCCCTCTTGTTATAGCGATAGGCTCCATAGTGACGTGTTCGGCCAGACAAAGACTAGGTCACAACGACCTGCTCAAAACAGAAACAAAATAGGAATGTGTCCAAACTGCTAGTCAACTAGACAATGGAGATGTCATGCCGACTTGGTTCTAATGGAGGCTTGAGTGTTAATATGAGACATGTTTCCAACAAAGCAGACCTCCCAACTGAAATCCTCATGAAATGCCATTAGATGCCTGAAGTAACCCTCAATGGAAACATCCATCTAGCTCTTATGAACACCTGCAACATAGATGCTTTGCCTGATTGAGCCCGAGGGTGAAAATTAGGTAACATTAACATTAATCATTCAACAATTTCATAGAAAAATGAAAGATTTTCAATCAAATTCCATCCATTGATTTTAATTTTGGAGCATTTTCAAGAATTTAAACATCTACTCTAAAATAAAGCATAAAAATAATAAAAATTAATATTTCTCCCAGTCATTCTCCATGCATTCCCCAAAGAATCAATTAAAACAGAGAAAAATTCTTTATACTTCAACAGATTGCTTCACAACTACATATAAAATGGTGCTAGCTTTTAAAGAGAGGGGTTTCATTTCTGGACACTGAGTAGGTTTTGTATGCACCCTTAAACAATGCAGCATAAAGTCTTGTTCAGCTGAACTAAAAGAACTAGTTGCAAAATATTCATGAGATAGGTAGCTATCTAATTGGCTCTGATATTAATCAATGTCTAGGTGCATACAAAGTTTTATGCTGAAATGATTCAGAAAATAGGAAAAAAAGAACAAAACTTGGAAAAAAATTATTCTCTTCTGACATCCATAAATTTTGAACTTAAAATAAAAATAAAGTAGGAAACAACCTTTTATAGGAACAAGGCCTCAAGAGTTCAACTTAAAGTCTTTCCAAAGAATAAAAAATAACAAATTAAATAAAAGCACATGGCATACACCAACTATCATCAAAATATTCTAGATCATGTCAAAGTGTCAACTTCATCAACAACAACATTTGCACTTCATACTCCAGCACGAAACACTTCACATACATCGATACTATCAACTTCTTTACAAAATACTAAAATAGAGAATATCCACTGGGACCGGGATCAACCTGCAAACTCAAAAATGCAAAAAAAACCAAAACCTCCATCACACTTCCGGTGTTTGGTATTTGGTTCTTCATCTCCTAACTCAAGGCTCAGGCTCTAGGATCTTTTCTTCACCTTTCTTCAATTAGTACTCATGGAAAGTGTTCAATACTTGATGCATATTTTCCTTTGAAATCCCTTGTACTGCCCTCCAGGTGAGTTTGAGTCTAGTATATTCTTTAGATACTTGGCGTATAATATCATTCCTCTACACTTTATCTAATTCATATTTAGCTATAGTGTTCATGCACTATATAATTTCATAAATGACCTCCCTCGTTAATAGTTGAGTAAGATCTCTATTTATTCTTTAAATCCACTCCTTGAAGTATTTAGCTTCTTTACCCTCCTGTCCCAATTTTTGGGGATCACAACCTTTATGTGTTAGCATTTCAATAAACTCTCAATCTTCATCAATCAATTTTCTACATTCCATGGTGACCTTTTCAAATCCTTCAATGCATTGCATCAACATTTCACCTTCCATTTCAATTGTTTCTTCCATTTTTCTGCCAATGGAAGTTCCTGTTTTGAAATTACATTTCCTTGTATTAATTCTTGGATATTTACTTGCATGGGAATTTCAATATCTTGCTCTTGGAAAAATCTGCATTCACTTTCAAATCTTTTAGATTTCTCTAACTGGAAATATGTTTCCTTGTGCTTCCCCATTGCACTTGTAATGAATTCTTCCCCTTGCTTTACGTAGTACTCAATCCATTCTTCAAATATATTCATTTTGTGGTGAACTGCTGCAATTACATCCACCTGTTCTTGTGACATGAATATTGGATGTTGGGGAAATTCAGCTTGTGCTTGACTAGATAAAGTTAATGAATTTATAAAATGCTCCAAGTTAGCAACCCGTTCTTTCATTTCTCTTTTATTTTGTTTATATTTCTGCACTCTAGCAACAATAGCATCCAAATTCAATTTTGTTTCTTCTAACTCTTGCCTCCAAGATGAGTTTCCAAGATTAATACACGTTATCTTGTACTCCTTAGGAATTATTTCATGTCTATATTTATCAGCTGTAAGAGTAGCTATATGGATGGTTTTGTCACCATCTGCATTTCCTTGCATGACATGTTTTTCTTTCTCTACGCCTAGGTTTAGGATTATCTACTTCCTATATAAAACTAATAAGATTTAGAGGTAATACTTCTACTTCCATTAGGGAATCCAATTCCATGATCAACCAATCAGGTGTATCATCACTTTTCTCTACCTTTGTAACATTTCTTTGTTCTTGGTTTCCACTTGATTCAGGAACTTCTTTTCTTTTATCTATCATGTCATCTGAAATGGGAGTTTCCTTAGTAATTTCTGGCATAGTTTCGAGATTACTAGGGTTTGGCACTGTCTCCTCTATTTGAAGACTTATATTTTCCTATCTATCTATATTTTCAACATCATCTCTCTGTATGCTACTTTCTTTATTCTCTACTACATTAGGGTTTTCCTCATTTTTTATTCTATTACCTAAAAACAGTGTAACTTCTTCCTTCTCAATTTCAATTTCAACTTCAACATGGCCTTTCTTTGCTTCTTCAACTACCTATGACTTGTTGATGTGTTTTTCATGACCGCACCAACGCAAAATAAAGTTGCCAATGGCTACCCTATTCTCTCTTGATCAAAGTATTCCGCACGCTAAGATTGCAAGAAATTTCGTGTGTTCAACTCCAAGGATCCTTTAGTGCGAATAGGCTCAGTTGGCTCAATGTGATTTGCTGGTATTCAAGGGGACTTACAAAATTGTTCAAGAGTGGAGAAAGGAATTCAAATGCTTGAAAGGTTTGTCCATGAAGTTAATTTTTTCCTATACTAATCAGAAAGTATTGAATTGAAATGGTGCAAGGTTAAGAAGATTCTAATCTACTCTAAGGCGTGGGATATGGGACTCAACTTCAGCAAACTTCAACCGAACTTCGCTTTGCTTCGCATCAGACAGCTTCCACGGAGTTGGTGCAATCTTCAAGGGAGATGACTAAAGATGTTCAAACCACCACTTGACATGAAGATACCATCACAACGATGCATACCATCATTCAAACTATGATTGAAGTTAGGCGCAAACGTTTTCAGTTGACCACACAAGGTGCATTCACCATCAATAAATACTCTAGTGGTATGGATAGACGAAGTTTCTTAGATCAAACACCACATTTAATAGCTAACATCTACTTGCATGGAATGAAAATTATACTACTTTGAACTATTTTATGCTACCATTTGAATCAGAAGGACAAAGAAACCTTGCTAGCTACTCACAACAAAGACGAAATTCACCATCAATGAAAAACTCTTTTATTGAGAGAGTGTTCACAACAATTTCTTACAAAGTTTTCAAAGGGAAAACTTTCCCTCTTCTTCAAACTACACAATCAATCTATACTAGCTACTTCTAAGTTGTCCCTCTACTCTAACTTCTACTCTAATTCTACTGTCTCATGTATGTACAAATGAGGGGGACTCCCCCTTTATATAGTTGGCCAAGTCCAACAGACGGCTCATATTACAATCAGCTGGATGGCCCAGATCGTGCCACCTCAGCCCTAAACAAGATTCACCCTAAAAATTGCCACAAAGAGGAGTGGGGTAATAAATGAGCCATTAATGGCCATCATCCTTCTAGAAGATTCCAGCTTTGAAACGCGTTCACACTATTCCTGATTTTTCACATTCAGCCAATTTTGTTGATCGCTTGGAGGAGGGTAAAAGAATCTCTAAGATTGCCTCCTCAGATAATAAAATTTGATAGAATCTGGAGTTCAACTACTCTTGATCTTCTTGACATTGTTCTTCAACTTCTTCTTTGTCACTTGAGTTTCAACACTTAGCCATTTTCTCGCAACTTTTCTTTCCTTCATGTGAAACTCATAACTTTATCGTCCTCCGAAGGTTGTAATATCATCGTGCTCTAGCCTCCATGTTCATCTTGCAAAACAAGCAAGGAGAAGAGCATTAGAACACTTCATAATGTAAACTCACTTTACTTACCTAATTTTCATGCTTGAACTTCCAAGGGCTCATCGTTTTTCCTAGCCAACTTCATGTTCAAATTCTTCATGCCTTAGCCAAATTTTCAACCTATCTTGTATTTTTGCCCAACGTACTTCACTCTGATATTTCATCCAACTCAAACTTGAGAAAAATCCTTTCATCAGGAATTTGATAAAAAATTATCTAGGAGATCACCTTCAAATTCACCTGTCGGGGCATTTTATCTTCACAAACACACTTAATCTTTGCCTTAGAAAATTTTCAAATTTTCCCTCAGGAAAACTCATCAATTCTAGTGTCCATAAAAAATATCCATCCTAAAGGCTTGGCGAAGCTCGATAGACTTTAAAATCCATTCCCTGTCGAAGATCTTCAATACCCAGAAGAAAATTTCCTTCAGAACGTGTCGAACCCATGGGTGCACAACGAACGGGTTCATTTAATTTTCTTGAATTTTGAACCTTGGAAAAATATTTTTTTAACAAATTTAATCCTGTTCTTCATATCTGTGAAGATCTTGTTGCTCTGACTTGAGAAATATTTATCAACCCTATGTCGACATTCTTTGACTTCACCTCCGACAATTCTGCTCGTGCTTCAGGAAAATTCCATCACCCCTCCGGACTGAGGCATTTTTCTAAGGGAGAACATTTTGTGTCTTAGAAAATTTTGTATCACTTAGCATTTTGAAAAAATTTCCCTTAGAAAATTTTATTCATTCCTCAATCCATTCCTCCAATGGTGAGAAAATTTCATCAACTCACTTAGAATATTTTCCTGAAGGCACATGTCATGGAGGATATTTAATCCCAACGCCTGGCACATCCTTTATGTTATTCACCACCTTGTATTTTATTTCACAGTAGAAAGATATTTTTGTTTTAAAACTCCAACGCCTTAGGAAAATATTTTCAACAACTTGCAACATTCTCCACTTAAACATTAGGCGCACTTCATCACCATGAGGAACATTTAACTTCACCACGCCTAGTAGTATCTTCCATCTCCACTCCCAATGCCTAGCTTATTTTATTTTCACCAACTTATACTCTCTAGGCTCACATCACACTTGGAGAGGAGTATTCAACACGCCTAGCATACTTCAATGCCTTAGCAATTTTTAACACCACCTTGAAGGCCAACGCCCAAGCAATATTTACCTCACCTCTATGTACCTAGGGTGCATTCAACACCTTGAGGAGGATATTTATTCCCATGCCCAGCAATATTCACCCTTTATTCATATCAACTTGGGCGCACTCCACATGGGCAAGAGGATTTCACCTTGTTCAACACTTTTCACCTTACACCTACTCTTTACTTGGCGCATTCAAAGGGGTTGGAGGAAAGTCAACCTCTTTTGTCTTCTTCCTAGCTTGCATGGTGCATTTCTTGCCTTGAGGAGGATGGAACCTTTTCAATGCCTTAGTGACCTTTCAACTTCTTCATTTTTATCTCCATATGGCATGTTTTGGGCACATTTTACACCTCATGAAGGATGAAAATCCTTTGACGTCTTTGACCTTTTGGATTTTGCACGCATTTTAGCAAGGGTGAAGGATGGGCACAAATGGAGAGTGGTGGAGGATATCTTGCCTTAGAAAATTTTCCTGAAGTCATCTACTTTGAGCTGGGCGCATTTTGATGGGTGAGGTGGATGAAAACTTCTTGACCAGCTTGACTTATCTTTGTCTTGGGCACATTCTACCCAGCTACAGGATGGGCACATTTTCGGGGGTGAGAAGGACGAATTCAACACTTAGAAATTTTTTAACTCTCATGCTTCAAGGTGGGTGCATTTTGGCATAGGAGGTGGATAAACTTTGTTGACATTCCTTGACTTCCTGCTTCATGGGCACATTTTGCCTAGGCAGGTGAATGAAGTTCTTGACTTAGAAATTTTCTCAGCCATTTGTGCTTGAGGGCACATTTTGCTATGTGAGGGGGATGAACATCAACACTTAACCATTTTTTCCTCGTCCCTGCCAGTTTCTCCATGCCTTACTATAAATAGTAGGCCTCTTAATTCTTACACCTCAGAAGCTCAGATCGATTTGAATTTTTGAACACTAGATCCTCGTGACTCCATTACCCTGCTGACATTGCCATTTCAAGTAGACTTGCTAAAAATAGCATATTTCTGGAGGTGTTTTGCTATTTATAGCAACTGGCTGCTTCTGATAGTTCCACTACTCTGATTAACTTGAAATTTGAATGAGGCACTCCTCACCACGTGACCTGCCTGTCGACATCAACGCATGGGCCTAACTTGCTATTTTTAGCATGTTTCCAAATTGACTTACTATAAATAGTAAGTGCTTCGTTTGACTTGAAATTTTACCAGTAGATAGCCTGAAGGATGTTGATCATAGTGGTTTACATTGATTTTTGAAAATTCTGACTTTTTACCCCTCTTTTTAGGCTCTAAAGTTTGAAACCCTAATTTGCTATGCATGCATATCAAATGATCTCTGTTTGTTTTCATTTCGGTGGCATTGCGATTAGCTTGTGATTCTAAACTACTGGGAAGCGGTTGCCTGGACATACTTGCTAAAAATAGTAAGTTCCTTACTGAGTGATTATCTCCATTTACATGTCACACCATCGCGAAGCTCTCGAAAAACCCACCAGGAATCATCTAACATGCAAAAGAAACCCTGACATGCAAACCCTAAAAATAGCCTCGGAAGGCTGAACTCTGAAAGTTGTCATCTCGCTTTGCATGTCACACCATCGTGAAGGTCTCGAAAAACCCAGAAGGAATATGCTGACATGCAAGGAAAAATTCTGCATCTAAGCCCTGAAATTTGCTCTGAAAGTTGGACTGCTAAAAATAGAAAGTTGTCTATTTTCGCTCAAATTTTGCATGCGAGCAACCTGATGTGCTCCGAATGTAGTGTGACTATCGGAATCTAAAAAATGCTGATAGATTGCCTGCAATTGCATACTTACTCAAAATAGTAAGTACCTCAGAATCCGATGAAACTTAGCTGAGAACCTGCTGGGAGCATACTGACAACAATGTTAAACTCTATTTTCAATTTATTCACTTTGTTCACCCTTGGGCTGACCAGGAAAGATGAAACCCTAATTTTCAGACTTGGTCAATCTTACGCTTAAGCTCAAAGATGGGAATGTCCCCAGAAGGATAGACAGTATAAGAGACAATGACAAAATAAACTAAAATCAAGCCAAAAGTTCAGAACGAAACAAAAATTAGGGGGTCCCCATTTGCAATGGGGCGATGTGTGAAAAAGGTCACAACATTATCCCCAACCTGAATAAATGTTCCTGAACATTTCAAAGATGAAACCCATTCCATACTCAAAACCCTTGGACAATTCTTTCAAAACCTATCGATTGACTAGGGGATATACTTAAAAGGGAAGAGGAATCCTAAATTGGGTCAAGGCACCTTATCTTTTGATTTCAAGTGTGTGCATATGCATTTGTTCCAACTCAAAAGACCATTGAAGCTCCCAGAATCCATCCTAGCAAGTTAAATAAATATCTTAACTTCAAAAGCATCTGGGACATTGCCTCGCTGCCAGTCAGGCATCCATAGCCCTGACGAGGTTGTCACTACAATTCTCACAAATATTGCTCCACTGTCGGCCAAGCGTCCATAGCCCTGGTGGAGTTACTCGTATGTTCCCAAAACCAATATTTCATAATATTTTTCTTTTCATTTCTCATTTCTTGTTTTTTTTTGTTTTTAAATATTTCTTTCAAGCATATTTTCTTTTCTTCTTTTGATTTTCCATCAATTCCTCGATTGGCTGGCAGGCAACGAAGCCTCCAATGGGTTTGAGAATTGTAGTGGCGCTGAAGCAAGACATAATATTTTCACTTGCCAAAACCTTTCCCAAGAAACCTCAATGACTTAGAGCAATTAACTATGTGAGTAAAATATAGTAATCGTGAGACTTGGTGTCAAGACACAATGGATGATTCCCTTCCGAGTCAAGTACAAATCCTAACTAAATGATAAGACTTGAAAGAACAACCTCAGATTCTAAAGTACTTCTTGAATGATCATCCAAGAAATGGACTAGCATTATGTCAACATTGTACTAGAGTGTTGCGAAAACAAACACAACACCCCCCTCACAAATGGGATCCCCTTTTATTGAAAGCGAACTAAACTACGAAAGTAAGACAACTAATCTAAACAAAAACAAAAAATTTTAAACGAACAACAATAAAAAGACCTAAGTACATACAACTCCTAGCATGATTTCTCAGGATGTTTAGCAACAAAAAAACAACAGTGATGGTGTGGAGCCTAGCAAATTTGTCCTTGAACTTAGAAAACTAATCTTTCACAATACAAATCTCAAACTAAAGCAAAGCCTTAGGAAAGAATAGTAATTGGGCAACTCACCCGGACCATGATTAATCCATAAACAAGTTGTCTTCCCTAAATCTCCATAATCAAAATGATATTATTTGTAATCAATAGCGGGGAAAGATATAACCTGGTGGTCTTCATTCACTGGCCTAAATTCTTTCCTATCGTCCACTGCTTTATCAGGAGGTCGAAGTTGATGGTGAACCAAACCTCTTGCATCCAAAACATGGAGATGATCCAAACTGGGAGGAGTGAGGCGGGAAATAAATTCGAAAGAGCACTTGGAAACTTGGATTACTTCATGCACTAGTTCCTTTTGAATCTCTAGCAATGGATCAAGCCCCAACCTGAATTGTTCTTCATTTTCCACCTCTTTATCAAGCAGTGTTTCATTTGTTTCAATTTCATCCAGCAACTCTTCCATGATCGTGAATAATGGATCAAGTGCTGACACGAAGTGCCTTTCATATTCTGCCTCCATCTTGGTAGCCCATTGATCATCAAACACATCATCTTGCCTTAAGCTGTTTATCATTTCTTCCATCTTGTTCACGCATAGCTGAACCCTTTCATCAAGGAGCGCTTCTTCTTGAAGTGCACCGAAATTGCATCCCTCTTCACATTCTCCTCCTTGAGAGAATGGACATTGAAAATTTCTCACACCATCTATACTTTGAGCTAAGTCCTCCATTCCTGGTTCTTGATGATCTTCAATAACTCGCAATCTTGTACATTCATTCACCTTTGTATGCTGACAAATGCCTCGGGTGGTTCTTCTCACTTGGATGTATCCCATCGCATCTTTGATCTTCGCTCCAATAGCCTCTTGTTCCATTGTGATGTAGGAACAACCTTCATCCACTTGCTCCCTAAGCTTGATCACATCATCTTGTTGTAACTTATTTTCCATGTTGTTAGATGATGTTGAGGTATCCTCTTCATTTGGTGCTGAAAACATTTGTGCAGCATATTCAATCCATCCTTTGGAGAATCCATATGGTAGTACTAGTAATCCGAGGCAACATCTGGTGAAGTTGATGGCTACTTCACATGCTTTGCAAGTGAACTCTAGATGAGGTGTGTTGTGAATCTGGCACCAACGAGGGAGAAAAACATCTTTCAAGAACACATTACCAAGTCCCAACTGATTTTGGATCGCAAGTATGAATCTTGTGAAAGCTTCATCCACAACTTCTGGAAGGCTATAATCATCAGGTTCTACATCCAATATTCCTGGCTTAGGGACATCCCAAAAGAAAATTTTCCCTTGGAGAACAAGCTCTATCCTTGAGAGGAATGTTAAGCAATTGATTTCTTCGTGTTGGGAGGTCTCATGAATTCAACATCTTCCTGGCAAAGAAAACTTAGACAAATTCTCAGGCCACAGCTGTGCATTCAATCTTTCATGAATCTGAGCAATATCTGTAAGACTGTCTTTAGAGCAAGAAATGTGCCCATCCATTGAGAAATCTCTTTTTTGATTTTCCATTTTTTTTTATTTTTTTTTATTTTAAACTTTTCACCTTTTTTGGGTTTTTTGACATCAGAGAGATCTAACATATCTCCGATTTGAAATTTCAAAACTCATACTGGTTCCTTCTAGCCTCGGGAACAATTCGAAGCTCGCCCTCCTTCTAGCGCCAATTCTTGTTGATGTGCTAGGAGGAGAGGCAAGCATAAAATGAATGATAACTGAAACAATGTATTCTTTCCTCGTTCACCCCTCCTTCTAGCGCCAATTTTGTTGATGTGTTTTTCATGACCACACCAACGCAGAATAAAGTTGCCAATGGCTACCCTATTCTCTCTTGATCAAATTATTTTGCACGCTAAGTTTGCAAGAAAGTTCGTGTGTTCAACTCCAAGGTTCCTTTAGTGTGAATCAGCTCAGTTGGCTCAATGTGAATTGTTCAGGAGCAGAGAAAGGAGTTCAAATGCTCAAAAGGTTTGTCCATGAAGTACAATTTTCCTATACTAATCAGAAAGTATTGAATTGAAATGGTGCAGGGTTAAGAAGATTCTAATCTACTCTAAGGCGTGGGATATGGGACTCAACTTCAGCAAATTTCAACCGAACTTCTCTTTGCCTCGCATCAGACAGCTTCCACGGAGTTGGTGCAATCTTCAAGGGAGATGACTAAAGATGTTCAAACCACCACTTGACATGAAGATACCATCACAATGATGGATACCATCATTCAAACTGTGATTGAAGTTAGGCCCAAACATTACCAGTTGACCACACAAGGCGCATTCACCATAAGCAAATACACTAGTGGTATGGATAGATGAAGTTGCTTAGATCAAACACCACATTTCATAGCTAACATCTACTTGCATGGAATGAAAATTATACTACTTTGAACTATTTTATGCTACCATTTGAATCGGAAGGATGAATAAACCTTGCTAGCTACTCACAACAAAGACAAAATTCACCATCAATGAAAAACTCTTTTATTAAGAGAGTGTTCACAACAATTTCTTACAAAGTTTTCAAAGGGAAAACTTTCCCTCTTCTTCAAACTACACTATCAATCTATACTAAGCTACTTCTAAGTTGTCCCTCTACTCTAACTTCTACTCTAATTCTACTGTCTCATGTATGTACAAATGAGGGGGACTCCCCCTTTATATAGTTGGCCAAGTCCAACAGATGGCTCAGATTACAATCAGCTAGATGGCCCAGATCATGCCACCTTAGCCCTAAACAAAATTTTACCTAAAAATCACCACAAAGAGGAGTGGGGTAATAAATGATCCATTAATGGCCATCATCCTTCTAGAAGATTCCAGCTTTGAAACGTGTTCACACTATTCCTGATTTTTTGCGTTCAGCCAATTTTGTTGATCGCTTTGAGGAGGGTAACAGAGTCTCTAAGATTACCTCCTCAGATAATAAAATTTCATAGAATCTAGAGTTCAAATGCTCTTGATCTTCTTCTTTACATTGTTCTTCAACTTCTTCTTTGTCACTTCAGTTTCAACACTTAGCCATTTTCTCGCAACTTTTCTTTCCTTCATCTGAAACTCATAACTTTATCATCCTTTGAAGGTTGTAATATCATCGTGCTTCACCACTTCAAGTCATCGTGCTTTGGCTTCCACGTTCATCCTACAAAACAAGCAAGGAGAAGAGCATTAGAACACTTCATAATATAAACTCAGTTTACTTACCTGATTTTCACGCTCGAACTTCCAAGGGCTCATCGTTTTTCCTAGCCAGCTTCGTGTTCAAATTCTTCATGCCTTAGCCAAATTTTCAACCTATCTTGTATTTTGCCCGACATACTTCACTCTCATATTTCATCCAACTCAAACTTGAGAAAAATCCTTTCATGAGGAATTTGATAAAAAATTATCTAGGAGATCACCTTCAAATTCACCTGTCGGGGCATTTTATCTTCACAAACACACTTAATCTTTGCCTTAGAAAATTTTCAAATTTTCCCTTAGGAAAGCTCATCAATTCTGGTGTCCATAAAAAATATCCATCCTAAAGGCTTGGCGAAGCTCGATAGACTTTAAAATCCATTCCCTATTGAAGATCTTCAATACCCAGAAGAAAATTTCCTTCAGAACGTGTCGAACCCATGGGTGCACAACAAATGGGTTCATTTAATTTTCTTGAATTTTGAACCTTGGAAAAATATTTTTTTAACAAATTTAATCCCATTCTTCATATCTGTGAATATCTTGTTGCTCTAACTTGAGAAATATTTATCAACCCTGTGTCGACATTCTTTGACTTCACCTCCGACAATTCTGCTCGTGCTTCAGGAAAATTCCATCACCTCTCTGAACCTAGGCATTTTTCTAAGGGAGAACATTTTGTGTCTTAGAAAATTTTTTATCACTTAGCATTTTGAAAAATTTTCCCTTAGAAAATTTTATTCATTCCTCAATCCATTCCTCCAGTGGTGAGAAAATTTCATCAACTCACCTAGAATATTTTCCTGAAGGCACATGTCATGGAGGATATTTAATCCCAATGCCTGGCACATCCTTTATGTTATTCACAACCTTGTATTTTATTTCACACAAGAAAGATATTTTTGTTTTAAAACTCCAACACCTTAGGAAAATATTTTCAACACCTTGCAACATTCTCCACTTAAACATTAGGCGCACTTCATCACCATGAGGAACATTTAACTTCACCATGCCTACTAGTATCTTCCATCTCCACTCCCAATGCCTAGCTTATTTTATTTTCACCAACTTATACTCTCTAGGTGCACATCACACTCTGAGAGGAGTATTCAACACACCTAGCATACTTCAATGCCTTAGCAATTTTTAACACCACCTTGCAGGACAACGTCCAAGCAATATTTACCTCACCTCTACGTACCTAGGGCGCATTCAACACCTTGAGGAGGATATTTATTCCCACGCCCAGCAATATTCACCCTTTATTCATATCAACTTGGGCGCACTCCACATGGGCAAGAGGATTTCACCTTGTTCAACACTTTTCACCTTACACCTACTCTTTACTTGGCGCATTCAAAAGGGGTAGAGGAAAGTCAACCTCTTTTGTCTTCTTCCTAGCTTGTATGGCGTATTTCTTTCCTTGAGGAGGATGGAACCTTTTCAACGCCTTAGTGACCTTTCAACTTCTTCATTTTTGTCTCCATATGGCATGTTTTGGGCGCATTTTGCACCTCATGAAGGATGAAAATCCTTTGACTTGTTTGACCTTTTGGATTTTGGGCGCATTTTAGCAAGGGTGAAGGATGGGAGCAAATGGAGGGTGGTGGAGGATATCTTGCCTTAGAAAATTTTCCTGAAGTCATCTACTTTGAGCTGGGCGCATTTTGATGGGTGAGGTGCATGAAGACTTGTTGACCAGCTTGACTTATTTTTGTCTTGGGCACATTCTACCCAGCTGTAGGATGGGCGCATTTTGGGGGGTGAGAAGGACAAATTCAACACTTTGAAATTTTTTAACTCTCATGCTTCAAGGTGGGCGCATTTTGGCATAGGAGGTGGATAAACTTTGTTGACTTTCCTTGACTTCCTGCTTCATGGGCGCATTTTTCCTAGGCAGGTGAATGAAGTTCTTGACTTAGAAATTTTCTCAGCCATTTGTGCTTGAGGGCACATTTTTCTATGTGAGGGGGATGAACATCAACACTTAACCATTTTTTCCTCGTCCCTGCTAGTTTCTTCATGCCTTACTATAAATAGTAAGCCTCTTAATTCTTACACCTTAGAAGCTCAGATCGATTTGAAATTTTGAACACTAGATCCTCATGACTCCATTACCCTGCTGACATTGCCATTTCAAGTTGACTTGCTAAAAATAGCATATTTCTAGAGGTGTTTTGCTATTTATAGCAACTACCTGCTTCTGATAGTTCCACTGCTCCGATTAACTTTAAATTTGAATGAGGTGCTCCTCACCACGTGACCTGCCTGTCGACATAAACACATGTGCCTGACTTGCTATTTTTAGCCTATTTCAAAATTGACTTACTATAAATAGTAAGTGCTCCGTTTGACATGAAATTTTACCAACAGATAGCCTGAAGGATGCTGATTGTAGTGGTTTACACCGGTTTTCAAAAATTCTAACTTCTTACCCTTCTTTTCAGGCTCTAAAGTTTGAAACCCTAATTTGCTCTACATGTGTATCAAATGATCTCTATTTGTTTTTGTTTCGGTGGCATTGCGATCAGCTTGTGATTCTGAACTGTTGGGAAGCGACTGTTGGGACATACCTGCTAAAAATAGTAAGTTCCTTACTGATTGATTATCTCCATTTTCATGTCACACCATCGCGAAGCTCTCGACAAACCCACTAGGAATCATCTAACATTGAAACCCTAAAAATAGCCTCGAAAGGCTGAACTCTGAAAGTTGTCGTCTCACTTTGCATGTCACACCATCGCAAAGGTCTCAAAAAACCTAGAAGGAATATGCCGACATGCAAAGAAAAATTCTGCATCTGAGCCCTGAAATTTGCTCTGGAAGCTGGACTGCTAAAAATAGAAAGTTGTCTATTTTTGCTCAAATTTTGCACACGAGCGACCTGATGTGCTCCGAATGCAGTGTAACTGTCAGAATCTCAAAAATGCTGACAGATTGCCTGTAATTGCATACTTACTCAAAATAGTAAGTACCTCAGAATTCGATGAAACTTAGCTGAGAACCTGCTGGGAGCATACTGACAACAATGTTAAACTCTGTTTTCAATTTATTCACTTTGTTCACCCTTGGGCTGACCAGGAAAGATGAAACCCTAATTTTCAGACTTGTTCAATCTTACGCTTAAGCTCAAAGACGGGAACGTCCCTAGAAGGACAGACAATAGAAGAGACAACGACAAAATAAACTAAAATCAAGCCAAAAGTTTAGAACAAAACAAAAATTAGGGGGTCCCTATTTGCAATGGGGCGATGTGTGAAAAGGTTCACAACATGACTATTCATTAAAATTTGGAACATTCTCAAGCAAAGGCTAGGAATCAAAAGTATCTTCAACAATTATTTCATCAATAGGTTTCTACTCTATAGTCTCCCCTATTTCCATCTCAAGGATATTAGGGTTTCCTATTTTTGAGGTGAGTGGTCCGTGTATAAACTCTTCTTCCTCAACATTTATAGGATTAGAACCTGTAACCTGATTCTTTTCTATCATTGGATGTACCATAGGTTTATCTTTAGACTTCTTTTCTTTTACTTTCTCCCACATTGCACCCCTTCTATCCATCTATTCTTTGAATCTGGCTTCATCTTCCTTAGAAATCTCCTCCAAAACCACAAGAGTTCCTCCTAGTACTTGTTTCACACTATCCATGTTAAAAGGAGGAGAAGTAAATAGTGTTGTAGCCTTTTGAGATGCAAACAAAGTTTGTGTGCCAACATTTTTTGTTACTCTTACTTCTTCATCAATAACCGGTTTAGTTCTTGGCTTCAGTGTAGAGGAAGATGCACCTTTGGGTCTTACTTTTGATTTATCTTTACCTGTTTCTACATCTTTTTGATTATCAAATGGTTTCATAGGAATTTCTTGTCTTGAAATTTCAGGGGTTCTTTCTTCAATTCTTATACTAGGAGTCGCCTTACTACTTTTCCTTCTCTTCTTAGTAGGCTCTCCACTTTCAAATACTGTTTCATCTCTTTCTTTTCTCCTTTTTTCTTCTAAAAATGTAGACTCAATTTCTCTTTCTCTCAAAGCTTTACAAAAATCATCAATTCAGTGTTGAGTATATACTAAAACTGGTCTAGAGAACTCATCAATTGATGTCATGTCTTCATATTCATAACCTGGGTCTGGGACGGGTTCATCATATACCCTTTCTTCATTATAGAATTTATTCAACACTTGGCCATCATCCTCTTCCGATTGATCTGGAATGTCATGAAGCTTGAGAATTCAAGCAAATTTTAGAGACAATCTTTCATATTTTCTTATTCTTACTCTATGCTTATCTTTACAATTAAACCAATAATCCTCTAAGTGTAGGACATGATCATGATAACCTACTATATTCTTGGTATTATTTCCCTCAATGTCATAATATATTCTATGAAGTGGGAAATCTTCAAAATTATGTTCTTAATTCTTCTTCACACAAGTTAGTCACTCTGGTTACATTACAGTTATAATTTCCTATTACAATGGGAAATTTGAAAGATGCCTTCTTGTGAGCATGTTTATAAAGAGCCTAAGATGGTTTAAACTGTCTCACCAATTCTAATAAAATAATTTTTTAATTTGGCTACGTAGGTAGCATGAAAAGGTGTCCATCAAATCATTCCATCCTAATGTAGGAGTAAGTAGGGAACTGAATGTACTAGCCTCCCATTGGTTGAATGACACTTTGTGCTTCCAAGGACAATCTTTTGGTGTTATCACCTTCCATTGTGCTTTGCACCTAGAGTACCAATCTGTTCCAATCCTTGCTTGTTGGCTCTAATGGCACAAGAGTAATTAAAATATGAAGACATATAAAAGCACCTAATTTGGGGAAATGTTATCTTTTCATAGTCACTTGTAAAATTTCCCCAATGCATTTGCATGGGACTTTCCATCAGGCTAGATATTATTACAAACATCTAGGGTTCAAATTTACTTGCATCCCTTAAACTAGATACCCTGCTCAACAGAGTTATAATATCTTGCATTTCTTGGTTGAGCATAGACCTCTGAATTACTTTGGTATGTTGTGTAATTAATTCTTAACACCATTGGGTAATCATAATTTCATTGTTGCGAGCTTCAACATTCTAAAACATTTTTCTCTTTTACTTCATATCAACATTGTACATTTTTGTGTAAATAGGGAGCCCAAATGTGTATATAATTAATTTCTATGAGAGGTTAGCATGAATTCTCCCTTCTTTCTCGACAACTATTTTGGCTAGGTTGTAATAATTCATACATTGCATAACTAATTCAAGGGCCTCCATTGCTAGAGGAAACCCTCCTACTAAAAGTAACCCATTTTCTACAACATTTTTTGTACATTGAGAGGCATTTTCTTGTAATACTCGTCAATGGATTTCAGTATCAGAAGACCATCCCATTTGATTTTTTGTAACCACTACATTGATTGGTATGTCTTGTGAATTGCAGTATTTGAATTCATCTTCTGCCCTTGCATTAGAAGTACTCATTTTCTCTGGTGTGTTCTGTAATTTTCAAAATGTGTGTCTTGTGTGCAAGTTAGGGTTAAATTTAACCAAAACTTACAGTTTATAAAAATTTTAGTTCATCTTTCAATTAAATTCAAAAATTCAAAGAATAATCAACATTTCAATTTCTAAAGGGAAATACCATTTTTTAGACATTTCCAGCTTGAAAATCACTAATACAGTGCCAGTTATCCGAAACATACCTAGTTCTAGTCAATGATAATATTCTTTCAGAATCCAATGTCAAAACCCTTGGTAAATGTGTTCTTGATTTCTCAAAATTTACCTCTCCTTGTGCGCCAGTATTGTTTCATTCTTTCAATCTCCTTTGCAAATTTGCAACATGACGTGAAGTGGAGTGTTACAAAAGAAACTTACTTCTTTAGGTGGCACCAAGTACATAGGTAGTTTTCCACCTTCATTAATTACCTATTATTTCAAATTAATTCCCTGAATAAAGGTCCAATCATTACAGATTAGGGTCCAAATTATGAACATCTAGATTTTTGCATGAGCTCGCTACTAGAGGAGAAAGATAGAGTGATGATCAGATGTGGCATTCAAGTGCCACACTGGTTCTCTATAAGGTATAGGTCATTAAAGACATGTGATCAATTTGTGATCACTAGGATTGAGACTTTCTAGTATTGAATTTAAGAAGAAACACCAGAGTCTGAGAATTTACCTCAAAGCTTCAGAAAGAGAAAACTGGAATGAATGAAAAGACCAGGAACTGGGTTCAAGAAAGATTAACAAATTTCAAAACAGACTCACTGATTTTTGACTTCTGAATAAGGAAAATAAAGGGAATTAAAATTAAAGTACTAGACTACGATAAAAATGACATTACGAGGATTGACGACTCAAGTCAATGAAATACTAGGCGGAGTTAGGACCAAATGAATATACGATTCACCTTGATGCAAATGCAAGACTCCAGGATTCTGTTTATTGTAATATGTTAAACTTTTATGAAAAGACTGAAACAATGAATCCTAGAAGGAAAAGGATAAAACAAAAGATGAAGAAAATTTGAAAATGAGATCAGCAACCAACGAAGTCACAAAACTATGCTAAAGCGAACAAAAGAAAAAGGGAACATAGGAAAAAAAGGGGGGGTCCACATTTTTCCAAAGGGAAAAATTCGGCCTGTTCTGAGACCACACAACAACTAGTAACCATCAAAACTAAACAAAATAATAGAAATTCAATTCTAGATCTAACATCAATGTACCAACTTTCTTTATTCTTCTAATTATTAATCATTGGATCCTTATTTTGGCATTAAAATTTCACTTTGGATAGCATGGAAGATTAAGTATTACTAAGCTCACGAGTGTGCAATTGATTTTTTCCGCCATAATAAACTTAGAAATATCAATTGTTTGCAGTAACCTACATAGTATGAAAATTCCTTTTAAGCCAACCAGGGATAGAGCCTTGCAGCCAGTTAAGTGTCTACAGCCCCTACAACTTTATCTTTGTAATTCCCCCCAAACATAGCTCTACTACCAACCAGGAATCTATAGCCCTAGTAGAGTTATTTGGATAGACTAAAGAGTTGATTTTTTTTTAGATATAGCAATGATAGCTCTTTTATCAACTTGCAAGCAATGAAGCCCCACTATTAGGTTGGGAATTACAGTGGTAGCAAAGGTAGTCTTTTGACTTTTCAATTAATGCAAACAAATTCTATCCCAAATTTCAGTAGAATGATTTAAATGTATTCGTTTGTAGCTCAACATCAACTGAATGATTCATGCTATCTAGAGCATAAAGAATTGAATAATTCTCACACAATTTATAAATAAAGGACTATTTTCGGTCAAGACATAGATCAAATTTCTAGAGTTTACGTTGTCTTAACCTCTTCACCTTTAAAAGTTGCTAATCATTGTAAAGTAAAATGATGCAACACCCAAAAAAGAAAAACAAAGGCAACAAACAACTATTTACAAAAGCTATTTACATAGAAAAACAACTATTTACAAAAAAAATTTTTTACTGATGAATGGAAATAATGCTTTAGGAACTGCCCATTGACCAGAAATGGGATATCTTCACTAGTCAAAGACTTCAACCTATAAGTTTTGTCACCCAATATTTCAGCAATTTGATATGGGCCTATCCATAACTTTCCAAATTTACCACGCTCACCTTTTCATTCATGGGCTTTATTCCAATATAGGACCAAATCAGCTATTCTAAAAGTCTTTAATCTAGATCTCTTATCAAACCATCTTTCTACCACAGATTGATGGCTAGAAAAATGATCTATAGCTTGAGTACGTTTTTCATTTAAATGCATTAGTTGCAACAATCAGGCTTCTATTTGGTCATCTAATCCAATATATTCATGTGCAAACTGCCAAGTAGGGATTTTTAAATTTATTCGTAGTCCAAGATCTACCCCGTAGACTAAATGACAAGGAGAATTCCCTAATGCAACTCTCATCCTAGTACGATCTACCCAAAGGGAGAATTTTAGCAAAGAATGTCATTCCCTATAATTCTTTTCAATCAATTTTTTAATTATATCTGGTAGAATTTTATTTGATGATTCAGCTAATTCATTTTTTTGTGGATAATAGTTAGCTGAGAACTTTAATGTTATACCATATTCAAATAGTATTCCAGCTCATCCAAGGCCCTCAGCCACACCTCAAACAACTTATGTGATGATAGCTCAATTGGTTGTGTCTTGTCCCATGTTAGGAGCTCATAGGATATCACACAATCTTTCTTGACCTCTTGAAGAAGGAGAATATGTTCAAGAAAAATGGAGGAATTTGTTTCCTCCAATTCATATAGGAATAGTATCACTAGAATTCTTGTAGAATATTTATCTCTCTTTGAAAGAGTTGGACTCTGTTGATATGGTCGATTCCTTAACATAAATTTTCTATCCTGGAATGTTCAAGGTCTTATAGACCTCTCTAGGAAGTATTCTAATAGGGATACTCTTCATAAACATGCTAGTGTTGATGTTTTGTGTCTTCATGATGTTAAAGTTGTTGGTTTTTTACTTTCCTCTAGTTGTTGAGTTATTTCGTCAGCTAGTAAAATGTTTTCCTCTAATCATGATGTTGGTTGTGGTGGTGTAGTCACCCTTCTATCCCCATGGTGGTATGATTGTGTGGTGGAGCATGAGCTTTACCCCACACACTAGCTCGTCTAGATCCTCTTGAACATCGATAATTATTCCTTTCTGATTACTAATGTTTATACCTCGAATGATGTTGTTGAAAGATCCCTTCTTTGGTGATGGATTATAGATTCATTTCCTATTTCCACTTAGATTTTTCGTGCTGATTTCAATATGGTTGAGGTGGCATACGAAAAATATGGTACTTTACCATTCAAAAGGGTAGGTGGTGTAAGAGAATCCTAGTTTTAAATGTGCAATAAATTGGGTCTTTTCAACTCCAATATTGGTCGCCGCCATTCTCATTCTCTCTAGAACACTTAGTGCAACTATTGAAATGATTTTAATAGGTTCTTTAAACATATTGATCATGCTATGCTTTTTGCAAAATCTTTCTTGTCTTTTTCTAGTTTTTCTTCACTTTCGGTTATGTTGTTACTGGATATCACTCTAGCAGACCACTTCCCCATTCATTTTTGTATTAAATGAAAACTAGGGCCACCACATGCTAGTAAGACCCATTTTTTCTTATATACTTCATTGTTGTGTCACCAACCCATAGTTTCCCACATTAGAAATATCAAGAATCTTGAATGCAGACCTACTCATTCCAAAAGTTGGATCAAGTGGTGGAATTATGACATCACCCATAATTCAATATTTCTTCACATCTATGGGTGCCAGCTGGCCATTTTTCAAATACAGTCTTATGAAGCAACCACTACATATCTTTGCAAAAACACTAAGGCCTTAGTGGCTATCCCGTTTTCATCCACCTTGAAAGCAAGGGTTGTAGAGCTAAGACACCAAAAGAAAGTGGCTAATTTTGATGTTGCTAGAGGTGCACAAGTCAAAGCTTGACTTAATTGGATTAAAATTATGGATCATGCCTCAAAGGAGTTCTTTCTGGCTCTTCATGCTAGACAGCCATCACTTGGCATCAAGCAGATTAGAGACATAAATCATGTGCTCAAGTGAAATCATAATATTGTGTCTCACTTTTTTCCCAAGATGGACATTTACATCAGTATTTTTAATTGAATCTTCATGTTCGAAGACCTATAGAAACTAAACCATTAAGAATTTGAAGATGATGTGAACTAGTAATTTGTGGCAATTTGTGTGTATATTCTAAATATATTTTTTAAATTTTTTTTTGAAATAAATCATGAATCTTTCAACCTCTCCTTTAATAACTATATTTAAATATAAAAACAACATTTTTAGAAAGTAATGGTTGTGTCACACAACATAACCTTTTTTATATAAAGGATAAAATTCTAGTTTTTGGAATATAGATTCTCAACATCATTATCTAGGGAATGAATTTTTTTCATAATTTTTTGTTACATATAGATTTTTTAATTAATTTTTGAAGTCACTGTAACTATAATTTTGGCTTGTGTGTTAGTTTCGTACAACCTTAATTGTTGTGTATATATTAAAATCCAATTTTTCTTTTTTTAGTGAAACAAGGACATCAATACCTACGGAAAGGGTATTTTTTGATTTTTTTTACAATGGTTTACTATCTTTCCACCTCTATAGAATGAAGAGCTTTATTTTTGGAGAAAAACCTATGTTCGGTAAAAATTGAAAACTAAATACAAGATAAAATGGAAAAATATAAAAAATATACTTGTTGGAAAGCTCATTTCAAGGGCTATAATCTATAAAAATATCATTTCTAAATGGCATTAATGGTTATTTTTTGGATGATTCATTCCTTACTCTACTAGAAGAAGAGGATAATGTAAAAACTTCCCTCAATTGTCTTGAGACCTTTTTCTTGTCCTCTCGCTTTGCTATATAGTGGCATAAGACTCAATGCTACCATCATTTCTTTCTTTCGAGTTCTATCTAAATTCAGTAGTATGGCTGAAAGTGGATTTATCAAGGGAAAATATTCATCTTTCTTGGAATCCCTTTCAATTTTTCAGACATCCTCTGTAGACTTGTGGAAAACAGTTATTTCTTAGATCAAGCATAAGCTAGCTTTCTAGTTCACCAAGACACTCTCTTTGGCTCATAAATTCTAGGTGTGCTCTGAAATTATAGCAATGAATCATATGCAGTATTCTTCATGTTGGGCCCCTTCCAGGGCCTCTTATGTGAAGCTAGAGATTTTTGTCAGATATTTTATTTAGTCCTCTTTTAATTCTCATAGAGGCTTTCATCACGTTTCCTAGGAATTCTATTGTCTCCCTAGAGAGTTTGGTGAGCTTGGCCTTCTTTCCACTCAAATTCAAGGGAATTCTTTGTGTGTCAAATGGATCATTCATGCCCTCACTAGTAAATAGGACGAGAAAAATCTTCTCACACATTACATTTTAGTGGGATATCTTGCTTATAGACCTTCCTAGAAATGAATTGGATTTCACACCCTTCTATTTATGAAGGAGCCTATTTAGATTATGGGAAATTTTTTTCCAAAAGCATTTGGTGTGCTTGGGAGGCTATCAAGCATTGGCTCCAGTGGAATGGATCTAGATTTAGAGATGGGATTTCTTTTAATCAATATAATATCTAGTGGTCTCCTATATTTTCCAATCTAGGTCGGCCTTTGGCCAAGTTACCCTAGCTTAAGGTTCTCAGATTCCACAAAAGGGAATCCAATCTCCTCAATATATTTTTTCCAAACCTGGGATGAGCATCATGATGTGGGGAGATTTTAAAGCTAAGTTTTACTTACAAAATCATGATCAAGAAACTTTTGAAAGACTGGTCAGTGTCGTTTTGGCTGATATGCTTCAAAAAATTGGTATCTACTCCACCAAGCCTTGGTGGTGTAGTGTAGAGAAATTCATACCTTTATATTCTCACACTCATTTGGGCCCTCCTTTCTAATATTGGGCTTCTTTATGCCTTATTTGGTCCTATTTTACATCCATAAGCATTATTTAATGCATTTTTCTGAGGATAATCCTAACACATCATAATTCAATGTTTGTGGTTATGCGTTCCAGATCAAGTAATCTGGGACTCATAAGCCGCCTTTTGTTGAAAGTATAAGTATGGTGGTGGTGTCATTAATGTTGTCATTAATGTCAACACATCACAAGATGTTGTACAAAAATGAATCAAGTGATTGCAAGTTGTGCATGTATAGTTGAGATACTAAGCACTAAAGTTCTAAAAGTGCTAATGTATCTTACATAAGTGCTACAACAGCTATCTTAAGTACTAAACTTTACAAAGCACTAATTTAACCTATTAACATGCTAAAATAGACCTCCTAAAGGCTAAAATTATAAAAGCGCTACAATGTAATTTTAAAGTGATACAATGGAACTTAAAAGCGCTAAAATGGATTTTAAAAGTGCTAAAAGGAAGTAAAAATAAAAAATCCAAAAATACACAAAAAAAGAGGAAAATGCATGAAAATCAAGACAAAAAAATAGTCATACTAAAGGTTTGAATGTGGTTGGCCACTGATGTCATCAAACACGCTTGAAACTATGGGTGTGATATGGAATCGACATCTCACTCCAAGTGGCACAAAAATATCTCACCAAATTTTCAAAAGTCACAATGTACAAATGAAGTTGAAAAGGACCTTTTTAACCTTTTAAAGGTTATTTATAAATGGATTTTTATGGGATTGATTTAATTTTTAAAAGGGCAGATTAATTGAAATTCATCCAGGGCCACTTTCTTCATCAATTATCGGGAGATAAATTATTTCATTATCAAATCTTTATTGAATCTACATCAAATCATCAGAAAATCATAAAAATTTGAAAAATATTGAAAAAAAATAAAAAAATCATTAATTTATATCTCGATGGGGCATATATCCAACACTCACCTAGAAAATCATGTCTAGTGCACATTGAATTTTTTTTGTCAATACTAGCAGTAGCAGCACAAAATTTTCTTTGAAGCAATACATAAACACATCACTTCAAAGAGGGGAAAAATGTATACACCTAAAAATGGTATGGAGAAATCTGATTAATTAAATATGACTTATTTAATTAATTAATCCTTAAAATCCTCTACTATTAAATAAATAGGAAATATTTATTTAAATAGTTCATCATAATTCTTCAATCTTGATTCAATTATTTTCATCTTATTTAAATAAAAAAAATCTATTTAAATATCATATTCAAATTCATCTACTATTAAATAAATTAAATACTTATTTAAATAGTTCATATTCTAAATTCTCCTATTTCTATGGCACATTGAATTTTTTTGTCAATACTAGCAGTAGCAGCAAAAAAAATTCTTTGAAGCAATACATAAACACATCACTTCAAAGAGGGGAAAAATGTATACACCTAAAAATGGTATGGAGAAATCTGATTAATTAAATATGACTTATTTAATTAATTAATCCTTAAAATCCTCAACTATTAAATAAATAGGAAATATTTATTTAAATAGTTCATCATAATTCTTCAATCTTGATTCAATTATTTTCATCTTATTTAAATAAAAAAATTCTATTTAAATATCATATTCAAATTCATCTACTATTAAATAAATTAAATACTTATTTAAATAGTTCATATTCTAAATTCTCCTATTTCTTCAGTTTTAATTAAATAAACAACTTTATAGTTGAAATTATTTAATTATTACATCATATTCAATCTTAATTAAATAAATAAAGCTTTATACTTTATTTTTTAATTATCATACTTCTTCTATTTAATTTAATAAACAAACTTCTATAGTTTATTTAATTGAATTATTTATCTCCCTTTTTGCTAATTTAAATAAATCAAAAATATTTAAATAACAGCATAAATCAAATCCCTCTATTCACTCACCAATAAAATTATATTTTTCAAATCTAATTAATTTAACTAGCATTCACGAGAAAAGCCTAGGGGACAAACCTGCAGGCAATCCTCTCAACTTGCCTAGTGTTTTCATGGGGAGGAACAATCCCCATGATCAGATCCACCTTCTCATCTCTTACCATTCAAATCTCTAGATTTAATCTTAGCCTCTATTGTGTTACCCCTGTGCAAAAATTTTGCTGGAAATCTATATATACAACCTTCTAAAGCATGAAAATGATCCTGAGAATTATCATCTTTTATGAAAACTTACTCTACATGATTTAGCACTCAAGCATCTAAAGCATTATCATTGTCATTAGCATCAATTATCATTTAGCATATTAGCATAGCATCATAGCATCAGTAGATTTAGAATCACAGTAGGATCATTAGTTTTTATTGTAGCTTCAATTTAGTAGGTTTCATGTTAGGATACTTTACAGTAGCTCCATATCATCTAGGAATCATTAGCAATCATCACATCACAACATTTAGCTTCATTCCATTCTCTGAATAGGCATCTTAATAGTCACAATACTCTATCAAATCTAAGAGCCTTCACGTGACTCATAAATCTTCAGAGATAGGAGACAATGAGATGCTTTCAAGGTTTTCTCTATTTTAAATTAGTTTAATTCATGTTTAATCTTGATACAATGTTTCATGAAGAGGTGTATTTAATTGTATTTAGTTTAATTTTCCACACTTACATTTGTAATTTTGAAGCAATGTCAATGGTAGCTTCAAATTGCTTTAATTGTTGATGTAAAATTCTTGAATGCTTGAATGTATAGGTGAATAAGTGAATTTGATGAATTGGGGGTTAAAATGAGATGAAAATCACTTATTCATTCAATTCTTATGCTGTATTTTCCTATTCATACCTCATCATAGGCCGACATCAAGTGTTTTTGAATAAAATCCCAAAAGGAAATTTGAAATATTTTGAATTTGGGGCCAAGGGGGATTCATTTGCTACCCATGGCGATGGGTTCCACCTAGGACCTATAAACAAGTGTTGGGAATAATGTTGTATTTAATATTTTTTGTCGGGATAACATTCAAAAATACACTCAATTAAGACATATGAGGGCATAAAAAGACAAAATAAAGCATGAGAAAGGTGTAAATAGTGAAGATGTGCCTAGAAAAGCATGAAGGCTTGTTACAAGACTTTA
>VDFB02292527.1:23952091-24185197 GCA_007258455.2 Sequoia sempervirens | reverse complement strand
GAACTCAAGACACTATATGTAGAAGATCCTGATTTTGCAGAGGCTTGGAAAGCTTGCAAGGAACCTGTTACAGTGGACAGGACAAGGTGGCTGGATTTCATAATCCAGGATGGCATATTATTTAAGGGAAGTTAATTGTGTATCCCGAGGAGTTCCATGAGGGAGAACCCGAGCAAAGGAGAAGCTAGTGGAGGAATGGCAGGACATTTTGGTCGGATAAGACCATTGCCATTATCAGTGAGCATTATTATTGGCCTCAGTTGTCACAGGATGTGAAGAATTTTGAACAAAGTTGCAGGGCATGTTAGATGGCTAAAGGAGTGAGATAGAATACAGGCTTATATCAGCCCTTACCTATATAAGAGAGGCCATGGGAGGATATAAGTATGGACTTTGTTCTTGGTTTGCCAAGGAAACAACGAGGGAATGATTCAGTCTTTGTGGTGGTTGATAGGTTTTCAAAGATGGCACATTTCATTCCATGTCAGAAGACCCATGATGCAGTTCACATTGTTGACTTGTTCTTCAAAGAGGTGGTGAGGCCACATGGTCTACCAAAGAGTATTGTTTTAGATCGTGACACCAAATTTCCAGGGTAATTTTGGAGGACCTTGTGGAAGAAGGTGAAGACAAAGTTGGTTCATTTCCACACCATCCACAAATAGGGATGGGCGCATTTAGGTTACATTAGAGTTTGGGTAACCTACTGAGATGTTTGGTAGGAGATAAACCTAAGGGATGGGACTTGATCTTACCCCAGGCAGAATTTTCTTACAACAATTCTGTCAACAGAAGCACTGGTAGATCACCATTCTAGATTGTGTATGGAGGTAGCCCCAAAATAGCTCCAGAATTGCGGAAGATGGACCAAGAGAAGAAAATAAGTGTTGAAGCTGAAGATTTTGCAGAACACATCAAGGATATACATGAGAAGGTAAGAGAACATATTAACAAGATGAATATGCAGTATAAGGCTAACGTAGATCAGAAGAGGAGGTATAAGGAGTTTAAGATTGGTGATGAAGTGATGGTCCACTTGAGGAAAGAAAGATATCCAGTGGGAACATATAAAAAATTGAAGATGAAAAAGTTCGGTCCCTGTAAAATTTTGAAGAGGCATGATTCAGGGAATGCATATGAGGTAGGGTTGCCGGATGGATTCAACATTTTCCCTATGTTCAATGTCTCAGATTTGACAGAGTATCATGAAAGTGGCATAGAGGAAGTACCAACGATGGAACAGTGTGTGATTCGAGCACCTACTTCAGAAAAGGAGGAGATTGAAGAAATCCTGGATAGTCGTGTGGGAAGGAGTACTAGGAATAGGCAATATGAAGAATATCTAGGGAAATGGAAATGAAGGTTTGTTGAAGATTCATCCTAGTTGCCTAAGGTAGAGTTTGACCATTTGGGTTTTCCTCCACCATCTAAGACATAACAGGGTCACTTCTCAAATTACCTTGGGTGTCTGATGTAGGAGCATCCAATGGTGTAAGGGCAATCTTGCATCACCCAAAAATAGTGAAATTTCAAGTTTCTTAGTTTTTAGATGTTTTTACATTTTTGGATACCCTTTTCATCATAATGAAATTCCCAATTTATGGTTTTTATTTTCTATTCTTGGGTGGAAAGATATTACAGTTTTAGTTTCCCAGATTTGCACCTGAAAATCTTCTGAGTTAGATTTGAGGCACTTAGAGTTCTCGGATCGGCCCCAAAACTTTCCAAAATTGGCATAGTGTATTTTGAGTGCGTTGTTGACTTCATGACCTTTCCAATGGTTCAAATGGTTTGTGAATCAGAGTCCTGGATCAAAAGTTATGACCTCGAGAAGTTGGCGCATTTTCTAGAAGATACAATTGCAAATGCTCTTTTGAAATTTGAACTCATGTTGTAAATTTTCGGCGCCAAACCGCCTAAACTCAAAATTAAATGTTTTTTTGGCTCTAGACTAAAGAGGAGCTCTATTTATGGGTGGGTTTGTAAATTTTGGGTAACTTTTTGGGGACAAGCTCGCATATTGCGAAAGGGTTATTATGTAGCTTTCTGTAACTTGCATGTGTTGTAGAACTTGGGGATTTGAGATCCTCTGCATGTAAGAAGCTCCATTTTCTAAATAATAAAATTATTCTCTTGTTTGTGGATTATTTTCTAAGTCTCAGGCTGTGCCCTCATCATAATCCAGCGCCCAGGATGAATATCCCATGGAAAACTAAAAATAAGAACAAAAGAACACGAGTGTTGAGAATGAATTGGATGAAGCTTTGATCGTTAATCCAACTAGTTGTGGATTAGATCTAGCCTAATAATGTGTACTCACTCTGGGGTGACAAAACATAGGATGGTCTGTCGGGTGAGAAGGCCAAAATTTACTCACTCTAGGGCCACAAAACTAGTTGTGTGCGGGGTGAGAAAGCCCAAAAAGGTAAGATGCATAAGCTAGTTGGTATGCACTCACAAACACAAAAGTGGCTATGGGGAAAAGTCATGTCACTAGATGGGCTTCCCACTCAACCATATTAAAGTTATACCCATTGATAACTTTAACAAGTCACCAAAACAATGCTCATGAACAAAAAGACAAAGGTACCACAGTCATGCAAGTTGTGTTATGCAAGGTGGAAAAAATGTAAAATGTAAAATAAAAAAAAGAAAAAATGTAAAGGATATTCAAAGGAGTCTTGCATAGTTTATGCAAGGTCTATCACTTAGGGAACATTGTGCCTAATATCTCCAAGAGAGGACCAATCAAAGAATAGTATATTCACAACTTAGGGGATGCAGTGTGTCACATCAGGCCACCAAGAGGAATGTAATATGCTGAGATAGATCACACTTATGAAGAACATCACATCTAACGTCATCCATAAAGTGACGAACACATTACATAAATGACAAGGCTACACTAGGAACCAAGAATACAAAATGAAATAATGGTAATGTATTCCCCCCACTTTAAAGGAATTGCTACACATCGTTTTGTGAAAAATTACTTTAATGTAGCAAAGGAAAGAAAAATGAAAAAGGAAAACAAGAAATGAGAGACAACTAAGAAATCCTTATGCCAAGTCATATGTTTTGAAGTTAGGTTGTGTCATGTCAAGGAAAATTAAATCAAAAGAAAGGGAGTTCCCCCCTAGAAAAGAAAGAACACCAAACACATAAGGGATCTATGGATTTGGGGTCAGTATGTTCATTGCTGCAATATTTTTATGAAAGAGCTCAGAACTGTTATCATTCCCTAAAGCACATAGAACTGAAAGAATGACAAAAAGAGAGCGAAAAAAAAAGAAAATGAAAGTTCATTTTGGGTCAACATGGCAGAGACATTGTAGTTTCCACGCCTTGCATCATCCCCAAAAGGAAAACACAAGTGAAATGAAGATGAAAAGGTGAAAGAAAATGAAAAAGATTTTGGGTCAACATGAAGGAGACATTTCAGTCTCAATGCCTTGCATCATCCCTAAAAAGGAGAACAAAACAAAAAGAGAAAAATACAAGGACCTTGTGGGTCAACATGGAATAGACATAGGGAATCTGCACGCTTTGCATCATACCCAAATGGAAAACACAAAAAAAAAACATAAAATAAAAGGACTTTTTGGGTCAACATGGAAGAGACATAAGGCGTCTCCACACTTTGTGTCATCCCCAAAAGGAAAACACACAACAAAAATGAAAAAGATAAGGACCTTTTGGGTCAACATGGAAGACATAGGGCGTCTCCACACTTTGCATCATCCGCAAATAGAAAACACAAAAAACAAAGAGAAAAGGACAATGTACAACATATAGAAGAAGAGAGTTGGAAATAGAAGAAGTGTATGAAGAGAGATAAAACATAAAACATACAATAATACACACATGAAAAGGAAAACAAAAAGGAGAAAAAGAAGGAAAAAAAGCTAAAAGAAAAAGGCTAGTTAGGAAAATGCTAGTCAACCATGTCACAAGTCATCCACCTCCCAATCATGTTTAGTGTAATGTGAGGGTGGTTGATTGTCCAAAGGAAGAATTGCAGGCGTCGAATTAGGAGTGGTACCCGATTCTTCACTTGATGGAGAAGATTTATCGTTTGAGCTCATTGTAGATGAAAATAAAGAGTTTAAATTATTGTGTATTTCTTGAATCTATTTTGGAAATCTCCACATCATCATCATCATCAAGATTAATGACAATAGGAGGATGAAGGGTGATTTGTAAAGATGGATGTAACAAGAGTTGTGGCTATTGGATTTGTTTGAAGGTTGTTTTGAAGGTTGCACCAGACTATCTTGTGGTGGCTCAAAAGAAAAAGGGTGGTCATCTATTAATTTTGTCAAAGGAAGAGGTTGATTGTCTTTATTTTCTTCTAGACCAGACTAACGAGCAAGGAGATGACGGCGATTCCTACATTCCCTAGCACCATGGTTTTGTTTATTTTTGTTTTGGAGTTGTTGATGTGTAAGAGCGGATTGAGTCATTATAGATTCTTGTACTTCCAAAGGGGGAAGAACAAAAGAAACTGAGGAAGACAGATCAACCACTTTCTCTTTCACTTTATACACTTGTTTAATGCGAGGAGGTATGATAGGATTTGTTTCATTTTCCCTTGGTTGTTTAAACGATGGCAGGGAAGTATGAAGGGGTGGCTTTTCAGGAGGTTGTATGGTTTGCTCAATGTCTGACTCAGGTTGAAGCATGGTTTCATCTATGATAGGAGGTGCAGACATGGATGAGGAAGTACCACAAAGAGATAATTCAGCTACTCTTTTGGCTTTAAACTTTTGATAAGCAATGAAAAAGAAGTTCTTTCAAGGTGTTATAGGTTCCATGAGTTTAGACCAAAAGGCTTCTAAGGAAAATTTTCCTTTAGAGGAGAAGGGATTAAATCCACTATGGTGTACAGTAAATACTTTATTTCCATGTGGAAACTTCAAACACTTGTGAAAAACTTATGGGACTACCTTCATTGAGCAAAGCCAAGAGTGGCCTAGCTGCAAAAGAAATTAGTCAGATTGTGGGATAATTGAAAATGTTACCTCCAAAGTTTTAGGTCCTATTTGTAAGGGTAGAATGATCGATCTGATCTTAGGGAATGCAAAACCAGTATGTTTCTCAATCCATCTAGTGGGTTTATTGTATTCATCTTTATATATTTCATGTAATACTAGAAACTCCTCTGTGATCACATTCTTTCCACAAGTAGCATCTATTAATATCCCATTAGTGGGCTTATCATAAATTTTTCCAGCTATGTAAAGAGGACCATGCTACGCCCTTAATATTATTGTACATCGGGTTATGAATAGTCAGCTTGTGGCTATCTTAACTCTCTATTAAGTCATATTATCATTAGTATATTGTTATTTAGTTGTTTAGGTCGGCCTAAGTCATATATAGGTTTGTCTAAGTCGGCCTAGGTGATATCCTTGGCATAAATAGGTATATATAGGAGGTTGTGAGTCTTATTTGATCATCAAGTTGTGAAGTGTGTTCTCATTAGAGATATTTGGAGGTTTTCCCCCTCAAAGTGGCTTGTTATTCTCAGTTATTATCAAGTATTTGCAGCATCTTTCATATCATATTCTTCTATTGTGCAAGTTATTTCATAACAAGTGGTATCAGAGCATGATCTTGGCACCATAGAGGCAAGGTTTTTCTCAATTTTGGAGGCGATTTTGGGAAGAGCATATCTTTCAGATTTTGGTGAATTTTTTTCTGATTTTTAAAGGGTTTTTGAAGAACATATTAAAGAAGCTACAGTCCAGATTTCAAAATAATTGGAGTAGAATTAAGCGAATTATTGCAGAATTAGGGTTTCTACACTATTTTTTTGGAATCTACATATCTCGCACATATTGTTGAATTGGAGTCTAATTTTTATTGGGTTTTTGAAGACATACTAAAGGAGATTATAGTAAAAATTTGAGAGAATTTAAGTTTCATTTGTGTGATTTATTTCAATATTAGTGGTTTCCATCATGACAGGGCCTACAAGGGGTAAAAAGAATGTTGTCACTCTGGGGAAGACTCCTGATAAGGATGGTGAAACAATTGAGGATATTACTCATAATGAAGAAATCAATAAGGTCAAGGAAGAAATTTCCTCAATTAAGATGGATATGTGTGGAGGACATGCGAAACATGTTAAGCACCTACATAGCTGAATCAAGAAAGGAGTTCTCAAGTGGCCAAGGTGAAAATTCTAGGTCAGCTACTACTGACACAAGCTTTAGTACTCCTATGGGATCTAGGAATTTATTTCCAAAGGTGGATATGTGCAAGTTCAATGGTAAGGATCCTCTAACATGGATAAACCAAATGGAGAATTTTTTTGAAGTACACCAAATCCCAAATGAACAAAAGGTCAAGATGGCTTCCTTATATCTAGAACCAAATCAATTCATTTGGTATCGTTGGCTTTGCACTCATCGAAGAAAAAAGGGGCTCACCGTCTCATGGTCAATTTTTATAGAGGAACTCCAAGCACAATATAGCAATAGTGTGACAGACAACTTCTTCAGCCAACTAGCTAAACTTCAACAAACAAGATCAGTTAAGGATTATATTCAGCAATTCCAAAATCTATCCTTAAGAGTGGATACAATTACGGAGGAAAAATTGAATGATTTATTCTTGGGGGTCTCAAGGATCACATTCAACATGAGGTATGCATGTTTAGCCCTAGCTCCATAAATGAGTCTTTTATCTTAGCACGCAGGGTAGAGGAGAAATATTTGATTCCTAAGAAGCAAGGGGCTAATGTGACAAGAGAGAAAGGATATTCAACACAACCTACTAAGTTGACTCCACAAAAAATTGAGGAGAAAAGAGAAAAAGGCTTGTGTTTCAATTGTGATAGCAAATACAGTCGAGGACATAAATGTAGTGAAAAGAAATTATTTTATATTGAAGGTTCCAATGAGGAAGAAGAGGAGGAACCCATACTAGAAGATGAAAGGGAGTCAAATGAGGAATCACATGATTCTCAACCAATGATTTCTTGTCATGCACTCTCAGGTTTTAGTGCTCCAAAAACTCTCAAGGTGGTGGGGTTCCTAAAGAAGCAGAAGGTAACAGTGTTGATCGACTTGGGTAGTACTCATAATTTCATCAACAAAAAGTTAGCTACTCGTCTAAATTGTTTCATATATCTAGCTCCATAGTTTCAATTTTTGATTGTAGATGGTGGTACAGTTAGTTGTTTAGGGAAGTTTCATAGCATTAAATTATCCATGGGAGATTATCAAATTGATACCCCAATGTATGTGATAGCCATGGGTGCAGCAGATATTATTTTGGGAGTACAATGGCTTACTACATTAGGAACAATTGAGATGAACTTCCAAGAACTATTCATGAGATTTCAATCAGAAGGAAGGCTAGTGGAGCTAAGGGGGTTAAAGGAAAAATCTCCAAAAATGGTAAGCTCTCATCAAATGAAAAGTTTCTTAAGAAAGGAGTGGATGGATTTGTGGCCCAACTATGTTCATTAGAAGTCTCTCAATCTATTACTCCTACTCATCTAGATTTGCAAGCTATAATTGATCATCACTTAGTTGTTCTTGGAGATATGCCTAAAGGACTTCCTCCTAAGAGGGATCATGATCATGCCATCAAGTTAGTCCCAGGGAGCCAACCACCGAACATCAGGCCTTACAGGTATCCACACATACAAAAGAGTGAGATAGAAAAAATTGTTGAAGAGATGCTAGAGGCAGGAATCATCAGGCATAGCCAAAGTGCTTACTCCTCGCCGGTGGTGATGGTACGTAAGAAGGATGATACTTGGCGCATGTGTCCAGATTATAGAGTGCTCAAAATGTACACTATTAAAGATAAGTTTCCAATTCCAGTCATTGATGATTTGCTAGATGAATTAAATGGAGCTATGTTTTTTACCAAGTTAGATCTTAGATCTGGTTATCACCAAATTCGGATTAAGGAGGAAGATATTTGTAAGACAACATTTTGGACTCATGAGGGTCATTATGAATTTTTGGTGATGCCATTTGGTCTTACCAATGCACCATCTACATTCCAAAGTTTGATGAATTCCATTTTTAAGAAGTTCTTGAGAAAGTTTGTGTTAGTATTCTTTGATGATATATTGATTTACAACAAGACTTGGGAAGAACATTTGCAACATGTGGACCAAGCATTACAAATACTTGAAGATCATAAACTCTATGCTAAGCCATCCAAGTGCGGTTTACAGAGGTGGAGTATTTGGGACACATAGTTTCACATGAAGGAGTAAAGGTGGACCCTAACAAAATTAAGGCTATCATGGAATGGCCTATTCCAAAACCATTAAGAAACTGAGAGGATTCTTGGGATTGACAGGGTACTATAGAGGATTTGTGAAGAATTATGGTAGTATAGCAGCACCTCTCACCACTCTATTGAAGAAGGATTCTTTTCATTGGAACGAGTCTGCCAATACAGCATTTGAGAGATTGAAGGAGGCTATGTGTACAACTCCAGTACTTGCCACTCCTGACTTCACCAAGGAATTCATTGTGGAATGTGATGCTTCTGGAAATGGGATAGGAGCAGTGCTCATGCAAGAAGGTTGACCAATTGCTTTTGAGAGTCATCAATTAAAAGGTAAGAATCTATTAAAACCTATTTATGAGAAGGAAATGCTAGAAATACTCCATGTAGTGAAACAATGGCGGCCTTATCTATTGGGTAGACATTTCAAGGTTAAGACAGATCATGATAGCCTAAAATATTTTTTGGAACAATGACTATCTTCTGAAGAGTAACAAAAATGGGTCACTAAGATGTTAGGATATGACTTTGAGATTGTATATAAGAAAGGGAAAGAAAATATTGTCGCAGATGCACTATCAAGGAAGGATGAGAAAGATGAAGCCTTATTGTGTGGCCTTTCAATATTACAAGCAAATTGGGTGGAGGAAGCCAAAGCAGAGTGGCAAAAAGATGCTGCGACAAGTAATTTCATCGAGCAATTAAAAAGTGATCCTAGTAGTTCAGATAAGTTTTGTTGGAAGGGAGATACTCTTTGGTATAAAGAGCATTTGTATCTCTGCAAGAATTCCAACCTTAAAATCAAGATTCTCACAGAGTTGCATGAGTCTCCAGTGGGTGGTCATTCAGGATTTTTGAAGACATATCATCGAGTCAAGCAAGTTTTCTTTTGGGAAGGGCTAAAGGGTGATGTTCAAAAATTTGTGGCTGAATGTTTGGTGTGTCAAAGGCATAAAGGGGAGACAATTAAGACACCAAGTCTCTTGCAACCCTTATCTATTCCTAGCCAGCCATTGGGAAGAGTATCCATGGACTTCATCACAGGGCTTCCCAAATCTAAAGGTCATAATGTCATCATGGTGGTAGTTGATCGGCTCACTAAATATGCACATTTCATTGCATTAGCACATCCTTTTACAACAAGTGCAGTGGCTAAATATTTTTGGAGAATATCCAAAAGCTACATGGTACACCTAAAGTTATTGTTAGTGATCATGATCCTATCTTCACTAGTCACTTTTGGAAAGATTTATTCTCATGTTTGGGTACTCAATTGGCTCTTAGCTCTTCATACCACCCTCAATCAGATGGGAAAATAGAGGTTGTGAATAAGTGTTTGGAAGGATATCTACGTTGTTTCACTTCAGAGAAAAAGTCCAGTGGGCAGATTGGCTACCACTTGCAGAATGGTGGTATAACACTTCTTTTCATAGCTCATCAAAAATTTCTCCATTTTTGGCACTTTATGGATATCATCCTCCTTCCATCACATCATCAATTAAGGTGTCCCCAAGAGTTCAGGCAGTAGAAGACCACTTGCTTCATCAACAAGTACTTTCAGGACTCAAGGAGAATTTAGCCATGGCACAAAATCGAATGAAACAACAGGCAGACCAACATCGTAGTGAAAGAAGTTTTGAAGTTGGGGATTGGGTCTTCTTACGATTGTAGCCTTATAAGAAAATCTCACTAAAGCAGCAAAGAAAGAATAATAAGTTGTCTCCAAAGTATTATGGTCCATACCAAATCATGCAGAAGATCGGTAGTGTTGCTTACAAGCTTGAGTTGCCACCAACAACAAGGATGCATCCAGTTTTTCATGTTTCCTATTTGAAGAAGGTAATTGGGCATAATATTCCCACTCAAACAACACTTCCCGAGTTGGATGAAGAAGGGAGAATCATTTTGGAACCAGAGTGCATTCATCAAACATGCACAAAGAAGCTGAGGAATAGAACTATCACTGAGTATCTCATCCAATGGAAGAATTTACCAGTTGAAGATGCCACATGGGAAGATGAGGAGTTCATTCAAAAGTTTCCAAACTTGATTAGCATTGAGGACAATGCTTCTTTGAAGAAGGGGGGCATGCTATGCCCTTAATATTATTGTACATTAGGTTATGAATAGTCAGCTTGTGGCTATCTTAACTCTCTATTAAGTCATATTATCATTAGTATATTGTTATTTAGTTGTTTAGATCAGCCTAAGTCTTATATAGGTGTGTCTAAGTCGGCCTAGGTGATATCCTTGGCATAAATAGGTATATATAGGAGGTTGTGAGTCTTATTTGATCATCAAGTTGTGAAGTGTGTTCTCATTAGAGATATTTGGAGGTTTTCCCCCTCGAAGTGGCTTGTTATTCTCAGTTATTATCAAGTATTTGTAGCATCTTTCATATCATATTCTTCTATTATGCAAGTTATTTCATAACAGACCATCAGGAAGTTTATGTAGTATGTCTTTAGCAGAAAAAGTGATATCAAGAGACTTAGTGGTTTTTCCTTTATGAGGGATAACATTTATCATAGCTACAAGTTCATCCATAGGAATTTCTGTAGTAATAGGTGGAGGTGTATCATGTTGTTCATTATTTGTATGAATAGTCATTACATCAGTGGTTGAAGGTTCACTAGCCTTGACAAATGAGGTAGTATGTTTAGGCATGGGATTAGTGAAAATTTGAAAATTCTGGTTAGGGGGTGCAATAGACTTATTTCCTTGATCAGTAAAACCCATAATGGATAGATGGCCTGAATCAATTAAATGTTTTAGATGCTTGCAATATTCAGTTTCATGTCCATTCTAGCGATGAAAATGACACTAAGCATTAGGTTTGAAGGTGGGTGGTAAAGGGTGATTTGGACCAAGTGGTCAAACAGGTGGAAAAGTGAGCAGACATTGTTAAATTAATTGGTACATTGTATTATGAAGGGTATTGGGTAGGGGAGTAAATTGTCTCTTGGGGTCCCCATAATGATAAGGCACCATTGCCTTAACAACTACCACTTGATTTTGAATTTTTTGGGTTGGTAGCGGTTGAGATTGAGGTTGAGGATGTTGATTAAACTGCAAGAAGCCTTTATTTGGTTTGTGAAAGTTTTGATTGTTATTGTGGTGTTGATTGTTGTGTTCAAGTTTTTCAGCTCGGTAAGAAGTGGATTTTGAATCACGATTGAAACTGAGTTATGGTATTCACACAAGGTTGTGCATAAATTCATAAACAAAAGGAATTTCATCATAGTTAGCTTATCTTGAAGATTTGTGTACAAGTTTTGATAAACATATTTTGTAGATGTGCATCAAGAATCTTGACATCTATTTTGGCATACAAGGATTGGTATCATGAGATAAAATCTATGACTTTTTCATCTGTGTTTTGTCTACATCACATGAGGTCAGCCATTGTCTTTTTAGGTGTCATGTGAACTTGAAAGTTACTTATGAAAGAATCTACAAGTTCATTGAAGGAGTGGATGGAATGATTAGGCAATTTGGAAAACCACTCTAAGGTAGTATCTTTCAAGGTCCTTAGAAGAAATTTGGCTAAAATTATCTCATCAAGGAAAAAATCACTACATAAAGCTATATAAGCATTAAAATGGTTGATAGGCTCTCATTTACCTCCGTATTTCTCAAACCAAGGCATTTCTATCCCTTGTGGCATCACGGTACATAAGATTTCTAAGGATAAGGGGCTGCTACAGACATGATATGTGGGTGAAGTGGTTTGACCTTGACTAATGGTATAAAGTTAGTGTTGCATGCAAGAAACAGTGGTAAGGAGTTGTGTAAGAATGGGATCAGGGTATGTGGATTGAAATGGAAGAGAAAATGGTGATGGAGTGTAAGGGATGTTAGGGGAAGTCAAAGGAATACTAAGGGTTGTAAAGGTGGTGGAAGGTATTTGTGATGCCACAAGAGAAGTAGGAATGCTAGGTGGAATTGCAAAGGAAGGAGCCACATAACTACCATGTTGCATAGTTTTAGTGACTTGTGGATTGGTGTAAGTTGGTATGGAAGTTATAGTTGAAGGGGGAGGAACATGAGGTCCTCCTTGGCTTATAGGAATTTTGCGGATTGGGTATTAGAAGAGGCATGTTTATTGTAAATCTCAGAAATTTTCTTCATCACTTGTAAGCCATCCTCACTTTCAATCAAATGATGAAGATTATCAATGGCAGGTATGGTAGTTTGGGAAATGGTTTCAAGTGTCAAGTCTTGTTGTAAATGTGAAAATTATTCATGAAGACTAATGACCTTGTCTTGAGGAAGAGAGTTTTTTTGTGTGTCAAAATTCATTGGATGGAAAGGTGAAGGCATAGAAGTGGTATGATCAATTCCTAATGCACTAGTTTCCATACTAGGAGTAGGAGCTCGTGAGATCCCAAGGTTGACAACGAAAGTGCTATAGTGGGAAGCCATGAGTCTAGAACTTCTTCTCACTAAAGTATTATCAACGGGGCACCAAACACTCATGCAAGTACCACAAAGGAGGGGTGAATCCAAATGTAAACTAATCTAAGAATTTAAAATGCAAATAACAGAAATGTTGCTAACTGTAACCGAGATCTAACTACAAAAAACAAAAATGTAGAAAAATGCCAGAAAAATGCTAAAAAATGTTCTTTAACAAATGCAGAGGGACTAATTCGCCCTGGGTGGTGAATGAGTCTCAGTATGATGTTTTTGTGTGTTTTTAAAAAACATTAATGTGATTTTCATTTTCTATAGAATGCAAACAAGGATGCAGAATGCATATTTTTAATTTTTTCAATGAGATGCAATGTAAAAATGAAATATAAATGAAGCTTTCACTAATGCAAGATAAAATATCGTAAAATGCAAAAAAAAAAAAACAATTTACTAATTGAATGTTAATACAAATGTAAAATAGGATGCAATATGTAAATGAAATCAGAAATGCAAAGTGCTCAAAATTTGGGTTCACCAAAATGAATAGTTGATTTTTGGGTTCTTATGGACAACTCTTCCACTTCTATGATTTTTCACCTAAAAGTAGAGACATAGGAGAAAAAATGCTAATGGTTCATTCAATTAATGTTGTGTTATGTTTTCTAACCTAAATGAAGTAATCTAAATTTAATTGAATTAAAATGAATGCAAAAGTGCAACTTAAGCTATGTTTGAAAACACATTGTGATATGCAAACAATGAAGTAAATGAAAGAAATATGCAAAAAAGAAAGAAATGAGTTAAATTTGAGTGCACTTGGGAAAAATATGATGAATTTGGGATGTTGTGGAAGTTGGTTGAAATCACTTATTTTTCACAGTGGAACTCATTCACCTAGGGTGGCAAATTAGTCCTCCTCTTGGTGAGAAACTGTCAGGATCCAGAATTTGAAAAAATTCAGATTTTCAGTCCTAAGGTGGGACTCATTCGCCGCAGGTGGTGAATCGGTCCTCTCCCAATTTTTTGAAAAATCAGGAGACAACTCTGCAACACCAGATCTAGAAATCACTGCTTGTCAGGTTGTTGAAGTCAATTATGTAGGAAACAAATAGAAAACCTTCTCCAAGATTGAAATAGACTAAAGTTGACTTGAAGCACCTAGTTGATTTGTAAACCAATCCTTAACAATAAGAAGCTTTTCAAATTTTCATACCTAGGTCTACAAACAAACATGGAATAAAGGAAAAATGGTTTAAGGTTAGTGAATAGGGGTTTTCCTTCGTCAAACCCCAATTTAGTAATCAAACCTTTAATAAAATAATGAAATGAAAAAGAATGATAAACTAAGAACATGCAATTGCTATTAACTTACTAAACCATTGATGATGCAAATATGAAGTAATGTCAATGACTGCTTGAAAGTGAATGAATAGTTCTTGAAAAGATGTTCTAACATGCTTGAATGCTTGAGTGAATAGGTGAATAAGTGAACTTGATGAATGGGGGTTGAAATGAGGTGAAAATTATTTATTTATACACACTTGTGCCTTAGTAACCCATTCATACCTCATCATAGGCCGACATCAAGTGATTTTTTAATAAAAATCCCAAAAGGAAATTTAAAATATTTTGAATTTGGGGCCAAGGGGGACTCGTTCGCCACCCATGACGAATGGGTCCCACCTAGGACCTAAAAATGTGTGTCAAGAAATATGTTGTATTTAATGTTGTTTGTCAAGATAATATTCAAAAATACACTTAATAAAAGCATATGAAGCCATAAAGGGGTCAAATAAGTCATAAGAAAGGGATAAATAATGAAGATGTGCCTAGAAAAGTGTAAAATCTTGTTACAAGAATTTACAAGACTTCAAAATAGGACTTAATGATGTGTAAAAAGGTGATTTTTAGGTGAATTTTAATTAATAGAGACTAGAAGAATGTAGATATTTCTTACAACACTTCACAACACCTTCACAAGTCATCATTATTTGAATTTTAGTACCTAAATATGCATGTTCAAGCCATGTCATGACATAAAATCAAAGCAACATAGTTCTAACACCATGAAACAAGACCTAAAATACTATGAAAATGACAAGGGGCCATTTTTCTATGGCACAAATGAATATCACCCTTTACAAATCTCACATTGACTTTTACATTCATTAATTTATCCAAAATTGTTTCCTCATCACCATTTTCTAAATCAATCTCTACTTGTAGCTTATTCTTCTAGGAATCTTTAATTTCCTGTGGAGTGTCCAACCTTTGTATGCCTGGTAACAAAAGATTTGGATCAATGATAGTAATAATGAAACTTTCAAACATTGAAGAGTCCTCATATAAGTCCTTTTATAGTTTAAGAAATATTATTCTAAGTTCTATTATCAACTTCATTCAGAATAATATTATCTTAGTACACTTATCCACACAAAATGTATCTTCATCACCCAAAATCCCAAACTGGTTAAGTTCTTCATTACTCATCTTACCCAGCTCTTTTAGCTTCTTGTAAAAGTATACTCTATATTTTTCTTCCTCATCACTCATATTGTTAGTATATTGTCTCAATTGCTCTTCCAAAGAGCAAGCCTCCCCATATTGCTTATATCTAGTAACCAAAATTTCATCCATTTCAGTCTAAAACTTCTCAATCCACTTGTACAAAATGTTAGCTTTGTTCCTTATTTCATTGAGGTAATCGAACTCCTTTCTGATGATCAAAACTAGAGTCTCTTATGATGATGGCTACTCAGAAGCAGGAGAGGCAAGATCTCTCAAGAACCTCTTCATTTGTTCCAACTTAGCTTTAAGCTCATCCTTAGTCTGCTTATTCTTGATCATTTTGGGTTTTGTAGAGTTAACCATTAAGTCTAGAGATGCAATTTTCCCACCTTTGGTCTACTTACGTAGATTGAAATTTGACAATTGATAATATATCACTTGGAGCTCTCTATCTTCCTTATCGGTGATAGGTGTAGCAATTTTTGCAATCAACTCCCCAAAGTCTTCATTAATCCAGGTAGAGTGGAGAGTCCTTAATTTCTTCTTTAGCTTGGTCTTCACTACCTCTACCACCATATTCTGCCAGCTCAAGGGTTGTGCCACTACCTTCTTCCCTTTCTCTAAGTTCAATTTCAACTAAGTTGGAGCCCCTATTGGTGAAAAAACCTATTGCTATGTTCTAGAGGTTTCTTTTGGTTGATCTTCTACAATATTTTATATTTCAATCCTCTTTGAAGATGAGGCATTTTCTTGTTCCACCCTTTCCCACTCAACTTTCTCTTGCTCACTCTTTCATTGTTGAGCTTTCTCTTGCTCATATCTTTCATGTTCTTCTTGTCTCTCTACACTTTCAATAGATCTTGTTGTTCCTTTTCTATTAGCACATACTCAGTATCTTATTCCCCTATGGCCTCAATGTCAAGAAACTTCCCATGGAATTCTTGAGTATGCCCTTCTTGATGTTCATGTTCTTCAAAACCTAAATCATTAGCAATATTCTATTCTTCTCATGGTATGCCTTTAGGTGATTCAATTGATTTTTCTTCCTGGTCATCTTTCTCCTCTTCTTGGTTAGCTTTAGGGTGAGAAGGAGATTCTTCCACATTGATAACACTAGTTTCCTCTACCACTTCATGTTCTAGTTTGGTGATTGTGGTAGTAGTAGTGAATGGATCTTCTATATTAGTCCCTTTGGTGGGATGTACTTGAGCAATGGGCATTACTCCAAGCCCAAGGAATACTCCTATAGCAACAACCCTATAAGTAGTTGAAGTAGATTTGAAATCTTCAGCCACCTTTTCTATTGTAGGCCCTTCTTCCTCAGTTGTCTAGGGTGGTGTCTTCTTCCTTACCCTCTTATATTCCTTTTTTCTTGAAGAGGAAGATGTCCCTATTTTTGAATCCCTTATTTTACTTGAGGAAAATCACTTTTCTTGATAATTATTGATTCAGAGTTCTATCCATGAGGTGCTCCTCTCCATGATTGCTACCAAAATATCATCAATGGAGTAGTCTTCCTTCTCCATCCAATTAATTGGATCCAAGGTCTTGGTCCCAATTCTCTATATATCATATAGGGGATCTAATGTCTGACCATCATCAAAAAATACTTCCAAGATATCTTTTCTTATTTTGAAATCCCTCATTTGAGGAATTGCTAGACTATCATAACCACTCTTCCACACTTCAATGTCATCCTACAAATCAGCCAAAAAGTCTTCAATGTTTGGTTCATGACGTGGGAATAGAGATACATAAAGGTTATTCATCTTGCCTTTGGGATCAAAGTTATCCATTCCAATATATTGTTTCAAATTGTTTGCTTGTAACTCCTCGATAGTTGTTTTGGAAACTACAATTGACTAACATGAATAAAATCCCAATTGAATGGGGTACTTCAAACCCCCTACTTTGTGCTTACAAAAAAAAATTAAATAACATCTATCACTTTTCTAGAGGATTTAATTATGATCAACCTATAACTACAATGGTTGGGTAGCAAGAATGAGGATTTTTCATACCTGAAGAGTCTGATGTAAGTGGACTTAGGGAATTGGATGAACCACTATCCCTATTCACCTACTACAGCCATATCTTCCTTTCTTAATCTAATTACCACATCCCCTATAAATTGGTTGATTATTGGGTACATGAAAGCATCATTTACTTGTTTGAAACATCTCTCAACTGCCTTATGCTCTAGCTATGTATAGTATTCTCGTATCTTATTTCCCTTGGTCCTTCCCCTCTAGCTCATGTAATACTCAATCTAGGGGAATTTTCCATTCTGGTAGCACAATATATAACATGAGTAGACATGAATAATTGTTTAATATCCTTCACTATTGTAATATGGCTGTGGATGGCATCAGACACAATTTTCCCCCAGTCTAAGAATACCTTTGCTTTTGGGATGATGTTGATCAAGTGGAACATCCAAATTTCATGTGTTAGATTCTTCCTTCCCAAAGGCCCTTGATAGAAGAGTAATAATGTCTCCTATTTGTAACTAGAAATCAGATCTCTTGAATTGGGTAGAGATTTTTGCAACTGACTTCCTCTTTTCCCTCAACCATTTATTATTCATAAATCTTAAATGTTTGCTAACATCTTTCTCGTATTCTTTAATTGCCTCTTCTTCTATTATTGTTTTCAATTTTGTATAAGGAGGCAAGTCAAAAACCACATTGATCATCATCTTAGATAGGCCAATAATTTCCATTGTATAGGTTTTTTGTTTGTTGTTTCTATGAGGATGAACTTAGGGAATTGTACTTCCACTAGTATAGATGCAAAATGAGCTATCCCTGATCTAGGTATCTTTTTTACCCTTGGGGTAGCTTTGGTTGAAAAGTCCATATTGAAAGTCTCCATATCTATGTGCCCCAATTTTGTATCAGTGATCTTCATTATTTGGGATGTGAATTTTGAGACCATAAAGACTCCCTAAAACTTATACTTCATTGTAAATGGAAATTTATCTATTTTGGTCCTCTTAGTTTTGGGTTCCCTTTATGCACCCTCAGGAATAGATTCACCACTTGGGTCAAAGATCTAGGTTACCTAAGAGAAAGTTAGTTTAGAGTTTGTAAGAATCCCTGGAATGTTGTTAATAAAACTTGGGTTGAGAACTAATGTATAGTTATGTCCTATCCGGTTTCCAAACCCTGTAGGGACCTCTTTTAATCTAGGTAGTTTCAAGCCTTTGGCAGGAATCATGATCAATTTTGGACTCAAGACTCTTTTAGTAAAAGTTCAATTGGGACTAGAAAACCCGATGGGACTCTAACTAGCAAGAGTCAGGGTTGAAAGTGGACTAGGGACTTGGACCTTCGTTATGGAGTCTAGCCAAGATTCACAATCTCGACTAGGCTTAGAGCCTTTCTAATGTCAAAGTTGAAGATGGACTCGGGACTTGGAATTTAGCTCTCACTGTAAGAATTTCTATTCAGGTTTTGGAAACCTAAAAGAATGAAACATGATGGGGTTTGATTAGAACTTGAATCCCCAATTGGACCCTATGATAGGTGCCTTTGGGTTTATGCAAACCTGATGGACTATATCATTTTAAGTTATAAATTTTTCATCAAAAGTCAAGAGTGAGGTTGGATGATGGACCAGGACCTAAAGAATAAAATGTCTCCTTGGGACTCCATATCTTGGAAGGACCAAATATGGTTCTTGAAACCTATTAACTTAACACATTTACATTGTCCAGAGATCAAGATCGAGGATAAAATTCAAACCTAGATCACTTGGTAAAGATGACGCTCAAGGTCACAATCCCCATGAGGATGGTTGATAACACTTCAAGGTTTATTTACATGTATCAGGATTGGGAACATATCCTAGATTTGAACCAACAAGAAACATCTCCAATCAGAACTTGGATTCTTGCAAGGACCAAGAGGTATCTTTGGAAGCAAGTCATTTTAGCAAAGATTTGGCTTAGGACTTAAGATTAAGAATGGATCTTGAACCTGGTCTCTTTGAAAAAATGTCTGCATAGGGTTTTGATTCCCACAAGGTTAATTTATTTCAATGTCCATTTTAGGAAAAAATTATTGGGATGGATAGAAACCCTAAGAAAAATCGAGGGAATGGAAAGGATTGAGAATCCTAAAGGTTGAGAGAATTTTGTGATCAAAGATCCTAACTAGAACGAGGGTGAAAACTTAATTCATAGCCCAAGAAAACAAATCCTTGAAAGAGGTCAAAAATAAACAAGCCGAAAGGGGAAAAAGTGCTACACACACAAAGAAAAATGCAAAACGAAATGAAAAATGAAAAGAAATAAACAAGAAAAATAAAAACAACACAAAACACAAAAGAAAACTGAAACCTACCTCAATGTGCAATGAGGAGAAGAAAGTACAAGCAATCAATCAAAGAATATGCCTCACAAGTCCCAAATCCACTCTTCTGGTCGCACATCTCAAATACATGATCGCTAAATGAAATTATGACCTAATTCACATTGATAATCTATTTTTAACCCACCCCGGATGTTCAAACTAGACTACCATTAATGTGGTAGGTAGTTGGAAGTTCGGGGATAAGATAGACGTTGGGATGAGGACCCTAAAAGAGTCTAGTTGAAACTTCTACTCCCGAATGGACCAAGGTAGGAAAAAAATCAAAAACAAGGCAAAGTGGGATTGGGAACCCAAATTGGACCCAAACCCTTTAAGAAAAGGTCCAAGTCTACACTCAACTTTTGATCTTGATGACAAGACAAAGCGAGATCAGGAATCCAAATCAAACACATAACCTTTAAGAAAAGGTCCAAGTTCAAGTTTGACCTCCAATCTTGACAGGGTAAGGAATAGGAAAAAAAATCTTGGGAGAGAAAAAAATCCCAAGATTCATGAAAAAGACAAAGAAAACAAAGAGAGGGGGTTGGGAAAGAAGAACCTCTTGAGATCAAAACAAAGGGGAAAGCAACAAGGGAAGGAAGACAAAACAAGAGAAAGAGAAAACAAGAGGAAATAAGAGGGGGACCCATTTTGAACCAAAGAAAAAATGGGGATGGATATGCAAGGCATAAAAAATGGTGATTCGGGTGGGAAAATTCTTTACACATTTTCAAGATACTAAAGCATTCAGTCACCCTAAAATCATTGGTTTACAACCCTTCCAACTTAGTACGACTATTTTACATAAAATTAGAGATTTGAAATCTCAAATGGGGCTCTAGTAAAAGCTTTGAATTTATGTGTGTGTGTTTGGTTAATTCCCTCCCCAAAAGACTTGGCTATCCTTTGAATAACTATACCAATTCCTAAGCTATGTGAAGTGGGTCATATTGTCATTGTCCAATGATGTCTTGGGCATTGCTTTGTTGCCAACCAAGCATCCATAGCCCTAACAGAGTTACCTTTGGCTTCTTACAAGCATAGCTCTACTAAAAGTGGGGTGTACATAGCCTTGGTAGAGATACTAGATCATCCATATTAATTGAGTTTTTCTTCAATGATTTTAATTTTCTCTTTGTTTCTTCTTTTCTTTTTGTTTTCAACTTTGATACTTTTTTTATGAATAGGTATCTATATCTATCAATTAAAGATAAAATTACACATATTGAAAAAAAAATATTCTGTGGTAAAAAGACATACCTTGAGAGTCACATGGGTAGATCCTATAAAGAATAAATTCACATGGGACGTGCCCATAAAGTAGGAAACGTTACAAGAATAACATAATAGTCACTAAGTGGCCATGGTAGTGCCAGTAGAGGGTGGTGTATCCTTATCATTTGGATTACCCCATACAACAACAAGGTTGGAGTGATGTTAAGAGGATCCCATCCATCATCATCCTTTTCTTTATCTTCTTGCTGAGGAGAAATTGCAAGATCCAACTATGGGATCCATTTAGTAGAATTAGTCAACCAACCAGTAATGCCACCAGAAGCTTCGCTAGAAGGTCACCCAAAAGGACCACCACCACCTACACACACTCCTCAAGAAGGCCACCTCGGGTTACCCAAAGGAGGAGGAGAGGGAAAATGCTTATGAGGATATGAGACACTACGAGGAGGAGCTTGAGAATGGGGGTGAGCCTAAAAATTCTTGGTTGAACCACTCTACTTCCATCAACTGCGCGAAGGTGAACGACCTTGAGAGGAAGTGGGAGAGGGCGGAACATAAGCAATAGTGTACGGTGAATTCCCCTAATAGTCCAAGAGCTCTTGAAGGTGAGCCACTTCAAGTGAAACTTTGTTAGCTTGTACTTGAACCTGCAATAGCACATTAGAACATATAATAGCTTTAGAATAAAGTGAAACATGTTTATCAATCTAGCTATGAAGAAAGATGCAAGAATTTCTATATTTCGAAATAGTGAAGAGTATTTCCACCCTAAAAGTGTTCCAAATTTTGGTATACTTCCTGGGGAGCCAGCATGAGTCACCTAGCAACATCATATGCCAAGAGAAAGGCTCTGATCAGATAGGATGAAAGAAATCATGAATCCAATTCCACAACTACTAAGCTCTAAAGAAGAACCAAAATAGGTGCTTGAAAGACTCAAACTACCCAAAAAAATGGAAATGAGGTTCCTAAACCCCCAAATGGGAAATTTGAGACCCCATGGGTAAGTTTTGGAAAATAATACACTAGGCGAAGTGGGAAAGCTTGGCGTCAATTATGGTGGACCACACAGAATAAAACCTCTAGTGCCAAATAGATACTAGGGAATGAAGATTCCACCTCTGGTTCAAGTTGTTAATCATCAGATAATGAAGTAAAAGCTAGTGGTAACCAAGTTGAGGCTTGTAGTTTTTAAATAGGGTGTCAAGAAACTCCTTCCAATCTTTCCACCTAAACCAAAGGAACTAGGTGGTTCCAACTTTTGGGTGATGGAACTAAGAGACCTATTTCACTCTTAAGTCATTATGAAACACAAATATCTCAACCAAGTGACTCAATTGAGGGAAAGTAAATAAACAAAAACAAGGAAAAGTGTGTTTGTGTTGGTTTCCTTAGGTGTGATTAAAATGGGGGGAGTTCGCCACTAAGCTAATTCTTAGAAAGAAAGAAATGAAAGCAATATGCAAAAATAACTATGTGATCTAGAAAATGAAACTTAAAATTAGAATGAGAAATTGAGGATAAACAAAGAAGCACCTAGAAGATAGGAGATGTCCAAAACAAGTTCTACAACTCTGAAATTCTAACTTTTGATGTGCATTGGGACTCATATGCTAGACTGGGCAATTTAGTCCTACAAGTGGAATATGGGAAGAATCTAGAATCTTTAGATGGTAAATCAAAATCTACAAAAAAGACTGAAAATGGGTATACTAGGACTCATACACGTAGATGGATGATTTAGTCCTAGTATTAGGGTTTGAATGAAACTTTGGTAGCCATGGGTGATCTTCTATTTTTGTCTTTTTCGATGTATAGGTGAGTTTCTACGAAGATGACAACTTCTTGACAACTTTGACAACTTTCTTCAATCTTGCAACTTTGTTTTAAAAGGATCTTCAAGCTCCAAATCACCTATATCTATAATCACACATGAAGAGGTAAAAAATGTTGTTGTGTTAGGGAATAGGGGTTTTCTTTGGTCAAACTCCATTTTGGTAATCAAACCTTGGAATGAAATAAAATAACATGGAGGAATGATGAATGAAAAGATGCAATGTTACAAATCACCAAACCCTTGAAATGAAGGTTGCAATATTGTGTTAAATGAATCAAATGGATGTGGATGTTGACTCTTTATCTTGATATGAAATAATGTCTTTGAATGATTTCTTGAATCATGAAAACCTACATCACAAATATTAGCTCACAAACACACATGATGCATGACGACTTTGATGTGATGCTTGAATCTTGAATGCTGCTCCAAATTCCTGATAATTAGCTTTGAATGCTCTTGATCTAATAAAATTTCTTTAGGAATGCTCTCACCAACTTGCTAGGTTGCTAGATTTCTTGTTTGGATTGCTTTTCTTAGGAGAAATTATGTGAAATAACCTTGTATTTATACTTGTTTATACAAAATTTCTCAAAATTACAACACTACAAGTTGATATCAGATCTAGGATAATAAAATACCACCAAGAATTTGATTTAAAATAGGTCATGGTTAAAGTGCGACTCATATTCCAGTTGGGGCATATGAGTACCAATGACCTAAACACAAGACACAAACTTCAAAAAGTGTTAAGTTAAAGGAAATGTTTGAAATCATGCCTCAAGACCTAGGTGGGACCCATATTCCAAAGATGGCATATGGGTCCTAGATCACTAGATCTGGAACAAATAACCATAAAATTTGAATTATGATTTGTCAATTATGATGTGTTAGGATTATCCTTAGAAAAATGCATTAAATAAGGCTTGTGGATCCAAAATAGGACCAAATAAGGCATAAACAAGCCCAATTTTAGTATGGAGGGACCAAAAGAGTGTAAAATGTAAAGGGATACATTTTTCTACACTAAATTTATCCTCCACTTTAGTGAGAGGAGGAACTTTCTTCAAACTCACACTAAATTAGACAAACTCGCATCAACTGGGGTCAAAGTGTACCAATGCTATTGAGATAGAACAACCACAATCGAGAGAGATGATCAAGCCCATAGGATGAAGATCCTATGGAAAACCCACATTAGCACAAAAGAACACAAATGCGAATGATGTATGAAGCAACAACAAGATACAAGCATACATTTCCAAGGACAAAGAAGAAAGGAAAACAAAAACAAAAGGGGCGGATCAAGCCTTGAATGTTTTTCCAACATGATGTGGATCATATATAAGCTATTTTCCCAAAAAAATTACAAGTGGAACATGATGTCCACTATGCAAAAAAAATGCACACTCACAAGGGCTAGTGAAACCTCAAGCCATCCACTAGGTGAACCCATAGAGACACATATGCATGTGGCTTGTATGCACTCACACAGACAAGCAAGTGACCATGGGAAAGGTGTTGGTTTTTTTTAATGAGAAACTAGGTTGGTCTCCTATTCTACCTATGGAGTAACCATCTCCAGTCAAGGGTAGCTCAGAGGACCTGGACCAACTGACAAGATTCAGTCAAAGACTGAGATCTTCTGCACTTTAGGCTCTGTAGAACCAAGGCAGGTATACCCACACAATGCCTCAAATAAGACTAGACATTTCTTTTTATAGCAGATGACTCCTGATGCCAAGCATTGAGAACATCAAATGGGGCTAGATTATCAGTAGCTCAACCTTGAAGCAACAAGGAGGTGGGACACAACAACTAAACAAAATTGATTAAATAGAAGATTGATCTTGAGCAAAGAGACTAGAACCCTAAAGACAAATAGAAAATATCAGACCAGTGCCATCATTCCTGGGCTAAGAGTCACAATAACCTGTAAATAGAAGGAACAATTACTCTAGACATAAAAGTCTTTGCAAGACTAACCTTATTAGTTTCACAACTAATGATCAGGTCTATGAGACTACTTATCAAATCCTCCTATCATACATATGAATCTCTGATATGATTAAAGCATTTAACTTATTCCTTGAATAAGAGCAACAACCAAAATAGAAAATAAAAGCATTACACTAATGTGGTGAATGAAATGACTCTTGATCAATTTCATTAACAATCCATATGCACAATACAAAGGAGAGACTTAAAGATCTCAATCTATACATTCAGATTCATACATGTGTCCAAGGCCTCACAATTTGACTCATTACAGTAACTAGACTTCAAATTCTGATAATAATCTGACACTATGACTCAATGCTCTTTCTTCAGAATTGGTTCTAATTTCTGGCCAAAGATCCTTACAAATGATTGAGAAAATCCCTTTAAATAGTTCAAGGATCGGCACCGTGCTCAGAGCCACATCAGCATGCCACGTCAGACTCCAACTGCATTGTGGCCAATCAAAACCCTCGCTGTGACTCTCAACAACTTCTCTAGTCACATAAATGCCTCTGGTCAGATCACAGCAGGAAACACAATCCTGCATGATCAAGAAAATCAATCAATCCGCATTGAAACTGCCACCAAATCCACATGCCCATACTCGAGCCATATCATCCTTGTACCAGAGTTGCGTCACCATGAATGCTGGTTTAGTGGAGCCGGTGACCAACTCCATCTGTTGCCATGAATGCAGGTTCAAGTCTTCACGTGCAAACAGACAGAAACCGTAATAGTGGTCAAGTTGAAAACTGACCATCGATCATCCATGATCAAATAGTTGCCATTTAAAATCAATTGGACCGTTGAAAACAAGCCCATGCCTGCAAACCAGTCTCTAAGTAAACATCACACACCTTTAAATCTAAAGTTAAAACATTACCATTGAATATCTACACGTGCACACTGATAGTCTTTAAGTTGCTCGGGAGGGCGAGGGCATAGAAGTCACGGAGACACAGCCGAGTCGGCCATACATCCTGGCGAAATCAGTAAGATTCATTGAGCACATGAGTCAGGAAGACATGGTACACTCGGCAAGACATATAGCAAAGTCCGCATTAGATACCGAAAGATATTTCCTTGATGCAGTGTCGCCAAGATGATTCAAAACTCACGCCGACAAAGACCACTTTATGCTCCATCAGAGAGACCGAAGGTCACTCGCTGAGACCTCTCACCGAAGACCCAAGCTCATACCGAAGAGAGCACCTTTTACATTGTTCAAGTTGTTGTGACTTATAACCTCCTTTGCCGATGAAAACACCCACCAAATGCTATCGCTGTAGCACACAATCATCGACGAGAGGTCTTGGAGACATTCCATGTTATACCGTGAGCCCATAGAAACTAGTTCACTGAGAGAAGATAAGACCTTCACCAAAATCCACACATTGAATCACCGTCGGCAAGACACGACCCCATCGCTATGACACATATCGAAACACAAGTCTCCCCGAAGCAATTTTATCCTCCACCACCGGTTGGTGCAACAAGAAGATATCGCCGAGACTTCTCAATGAAATATAACACCCACACTGAAAGCAAACCAAAAGATACCATCAGTAAGACCAAGAGTATTTCACCAAGAAGTTGCACCGAAAACCAAAAAGGGCCACCGTAGTCGGCCAAACACATGGTGGTCAGGGAGACATCTCCCTGACATAAAGAACACAAGGCCACGAGGATAGCGGGGAGAGAAACCGAGGTCACCAAAAGTTATACTGAGCACAAAAGTTACAACGAAGGCAATGCAGGGGCGGAAAAAAGGAACTCTGGGAGACCAAGGGGAGTCAGGAAGACCTCCCGCTAAAAGGGAACCGCTATGCTGAAAGGAAAGCCCATCAGTGAGACAAAAAGAAGTCGGGGAGAGATTTCCTTGACATAATCAACACTGATCGAGCTGAAAGAGAACCTCAGGGAGACAGACGGGAGTCGCCGAGAGGTCATGCCAAAAGACAAAGGTCACGGTGAAGGCCATGGAGCCAATGGAAATGATTACAAGGGGCCGGTAAAGGATGAGAAATGAGGCTCGAGAGAACCACTAAGTGAAACATGAACCAGGTGGACAAGTCATCGAGCAAAAAGAACAAGTGGCCAAGAAACAAAAAGAAAACCTGCAGACCCGAGAGAAAAAGAAAAACCCTAGCCAGCGTTTAAGCCCAAAAGGAAGCAAGAACAAGAAAAAAGAGGTGAAGGGAAAAACACCACCCTAGTGAAAATTCAAACACGTTGAGCTCAACCCTTGTGGGAGCCCACTTACCCCACATGCCAGAATGAAACACACCCCAGAGCAAAAGTTATATCATGAAAAACAAGGGCACACAACCAAAACCTGAGAAAACTAGAAATGGATCTAACATAGGCTCTAGTTGGGGATGTATGCCCCTCGTGGGCATAACAAGAATTCAGATCACTGGGAGAGCAGACCAAAACAAAGGGAAACCCAAAACAAACCAAGAACTAGCCCGAACAGAGCTAGTAGACCCAAAAGAAAAGACCAGGAAACAAAAAGCCAAAACCCTAAGCTAATGTTCATGGAAAAAAGATATGCTTTAGGCAAAGCACCCTCGAGAATTGTCCATGAACAAGAAATTCAAGAGTCACATTGTTGATTGTTTATTTCATTTGATGACACTAGGCCACCAAATGAAAAATGAGAGCTAGCTCTTACCTCTATCAAAAACTTGATTTTTGTTGCCTTCCATAGACAAAATATGATAAAACTGTCATGAACTACCCACAAACTAGCTTGTTCATTGGCCATTTCCATTGAATCACCATCCTTTCCAATGCCACCAACTACACTATCAAACTGCAACAAGCCATCAAACACTGATTGGAGATCACAATCATCATGGCATATCTCCTTGGACAATCCATGGTCATGTTTTACTGAATACTCATTTGCTTGGACTGGGAAATAAAAACATTCATAGTCAACTTCATTCATGACATCACAAAATTTGTAATCAAAATCAGTCTGCAGATCAAGCTGAAAGCTCTGATAGACAACTTCTTCACTAACATGTAAATCAACACTGCACGTGTCAATGGCAAAAGACTCATATTCAGGAGTATCTATGTACTGGTTACTGCAACATGGGCACATCTTCTAATACTCTTGTTCTAAGGTGTGCACTGATTCATCATTCACATCTGCATTTAGCTCAAATTCAAACACACCAAGTGAGGGCTCAAGTAAATCAACATCAACAGGGACAGCAGGGAGACCCCCAAGTGCATTGGTACTCAGAAGATTAGGAGCATCAAATAGGAAGCAACTGTATTCAGCTTCACCCTCCACCACATGACATTCATCAGTGTATGAACTAAGCTCAAACTCCTCAAAATGAGTACTTGAGACTTCACTTTGATCATCATGATCATTGATCACACCATGGCATGGGATAACACCCTATTCCTCATCTACTTCACCATCCTCCAAAATATTACAAGGAAAAGATTCTTGCATGTCTACTCTATCATCATCCCATGTGTCATCAGCTTCATCACTGCTACAAGGACTTGCATATGTATCAATTGTGGGTTGAATGTAATGCTCATCTTCTGGCATATTCCCTTCACTTATTTGCATTATTGTCTCACTTTCCTCAAGAGGAAAATTGTCGTCTTCACTCTGAGAGTCTGCATTTTGTGCATAACCACATTTTGATGATTCAATCATCCTTATCCAATCAGGTACTTGGTCAAAACTACAGGGCTTCAGATCTTCCAAGAAAGTATTCAGCCCAGGTTCATAAATCTGACAGAACAAATCAATGCATTCAAAGTCATCAAGTCTGGAATCTTCTGGAATTTCTACCAAGTAGTCCAAAAGTCTTGAGAACAACCTATATGGTGATTCTCCTTCTTGCCTCTTGAGATCATACAATTTTTTAACCAAAGACTGTTGACCCATTATGTAATCCCTTTCAGGGCATGGTACAACACGTCTTCCTTGCATATTTTTACTTTCCATCTCACATGGAAACCCTCATGAACCGATACTCAATCACTACTAACCTCGTACAGGGTTCTCATTTACAACATTCATGAATCCAAGATATTGATTGAATAAAAATGCCCTAAGATTATTAGAGGCACAAAACGTACTTCACTAAATGTAATAGACATTACATATCATGCACTTTGAAGTATGTATAAAACTACCATTATCCTTTCCCTTTGGTAGTGTTGAATCACTAGATAGGGAATCATCATTTCTTTCTAAAGTGTTCAAACATATGAAGAATACCTGGCAATGTTGCAGCTCTGGAACATTCTTCAAATCTTCAATGGGTTTACCTTGACAGAGTTGCCACCTCTTTGTAGAGGACATAACTTAAAATGATATAAAGTCCACATGCATATAAGTCCTTCTCTGAGCTCGTTCCACTAGTAGAACACCATAAATATTTCAGGCTGACTGCAACAAAACTTTCTCTAGGCCTGAGATTCTTCAAACTTTGAACATAACCAACATGCCATACAAAGATATGACTCTATTGAACACAATATGACTCATAAGGCCAGATTCTCAAAAATACTCAACAAGAGGAGGAGGCACACCATAAGAGCTATGATGGCTTCAACTTCTACTCTTGTTTCCTCTTCTTCTTGTACATATCCCAAGCAGATTCGCCATCTTGTTGGTTGTTTTTAATGAGCAACCAAGTTGGTATCCTATTCTACCTATGGAGTAGCCATCTCCAGTCAAGGGCAGCTTGGAGGACCTAGACCAACTGACAATTTTTAGTCAAAGATTGAGATCTTCTGCACTTTAGGCTCTATAGAACCAGGGTGGGTATACCCACACAATGCCTCAAATAAGACTAGACATTGCTTTTTATAGCAGATGACTCCTGATGCCAAGCGTTGAGAACATCAAATGGGGCTAGATTCTCAGTAGCTCAACCTTGAAACAATAAGGAGGTGGGACACAACAACTAAACAAAATTGATTAAATAGAAGATTGATCTTGAGCAAAGAGACTAGAACCCTAAAGACAAATAGAAAATATGAGACCAGTGCCATCATTCCTGGGCTAGGAGTCACAATAACCTGCAAATAGAAGGAACAATTACTCTCATAGATTTGATCACTAGTTGTGAAACTAATAAGGTTAGTCTTGCAATCCTCCTATCATACATATGAATCTCTGATATGATTAAAGCATTTAACTTATTCCTTGAATAAGAGTAACAACCAAAACAGACAATAAAAACATTACACTAATGTGGTAAACGAAATGACTCTTGATCAATTTCATTAACAATCCATATGCATAATACAAAGGAGAGACTTAAAGATCTCAATCTATACATTCAAATTCATACATGTGTCCAAGACCTCACAATTTGACTCATTACAATCCCTAGACCTCAAATTCTGATAATAATCTGACTCTATGACTTAGTGCTCTTTCTTCATAATTGGTTCTAATTTCTGGCCGAAGATCCTTACAAATGATTGAGAAAATCCCTTTAAACAGTTCAGGGATCAGCACCATGCTTAGAGCCACATAAAAATACCACGTCAGACTCCAACTGCATCGTGGCCAATCAAAACCCTTGTTGTGACTCTCAACAACTTCTCTGGTCACATAAATGCCTCTGGTCGAATCACAACAGGAAATGCAATCTTGCACGATCAAGAAAATCAATCAACCCGCATTGAAACTATCGCCAAATCTGTGCGCCCATACTTGAGCCATATCATCCTTGTACCAAAGTCGCATCACAATGAATGCTGGTTCGGTGGAGCCAGTGACCAACTCCATCCGTCGCCACGAATGCAGGTTCAAGTCTTCGTGCACAAACAAACAGAAACCCTAATAGTGGTCAGGTTGAAAATTGACCATCGATCATCCATGATCAAAGGATCGCCATTTAAAATCAATTGGACTGTTGAAACATGCCCATGCCTACAAACTGGTCTCCAAGTAAACATCAGGCACCTTTAAATCTGAAGTTAAAACATCACCGTTGAATATCTGCACATGCACACTGATAGTCTTTAAGTTGCTCGGGAGGGTGAGGGCAGAGAAGTCATGGAGACACGGCCGAGTCGGCCATACATCCTAGAAAAATCAGTAAGATTCATCGAGCACATGAGTCAGGAAGACATGGCGCACTCGGCAAGACATATAGCAAAGTCCGCATTAGATACCGAAAGATATTTCCTTCATGCAATGTCGCCAAGACGATTCAAAACTCACGCCGACAAAGACCACTTTATGCTCCATCGGTGAGACCGAAGGTCACTTGTCGAGACCTCTCACCGAAGACCCAAGCTCATACCGAAGAGAGCACCTTTTACATTGTTTAAGTCGTTGTGACTTATAACCTCCTTTGTCGACGAAAACACCCACCAAATGCTATCGCTGTAGCACACAATCATCGGCGAGAGGTCTTGGAGACATTCCATGTTATAGCACGAGCCCATTGAAACTAGTTCACCGAGAGAAGATAAGACATTCACTGAAAGCCACACATTGAATCACTGTCGGCAAGACATGACCCCATCGCTATGACACATATCGAAACACAAGTCTCCTCGAAGCAATAAAATCCTCCACCAACGGTCGACGCAACAAGAAGATATCGCCGAGACTTCTCAGTGAAAGATAACACCCACGTTGAAAGAAAACCAAAAGATACTGTCAGTAAAGCCAAGAGGATTTCGCCAAGAAGTCACCCCAAAAACCAAAGGGGGCCACCACAGTCGGCCAAACACACGGGGGTCAGGGAGATATATCCCTAACATAAAGAACACAGGCCGACGGGGTCATCAGGGAGAGAAACTGGGGTCGCCAAAAGTTATACCAAGCACAAAAGTTACAACAAAGGCAATGCGGGGGTGGAAAAAAGGAACTTGGGGAGACCAAGGGGAGTCAGGAAGACCTCTTGCTGAAAGGGAACCACTATGCCGAAAGGAAAGCCCATCGGTGAGATAGAAAGAAGTTGGGGAGAGATCTCCCCGACACAATCAACACTGACTGAGCTGAAAGAGAACCTCGGGGAGACAGACGGGAGTCGCCGAGAGGTCATGCCAAAAGACAAAGGTCATGGTGAAGGCCACAGAGTCAGTGGAAATGGTGACAAGGGGCCGGTAAAGGATGAGAAATGGGGCTCGGGAGAACCACTAAGTGAAACATGAACCACGCGGACAAGTCACCGAGCAAAAAGAACAAGCGGCCAAGAAACAAAAAGAAAACCTGCAAACCCAAGAGCAAAAGCAAAACCCTGGCTAGGGTTTAAGCCCAATAGGAAGTAGGAACAAGACAAAAGAGCCGAAGGGAAAAACACTAGCCCAGTGAAAATTCAAACACGCTGAGCTCAACCCTTGTGGGAGTGCACTTACCCCACATGCCAAAATGAAACACACCGCAGAGCAAAAGTTATATGATGAAAAATAAGGGCACACAACCAGAACCTAAGAAAACCAGAAATGGCTCTAACAAAAGGCATGCCTAGGTATGCTCCCATACACTAACTATACCAAAGCTATACCTCCTAATAACTTTGATAATGAACCACACAACACAAATGACAAGATCCATGAGGTAAGAAAAATTGGGTATGCTAACACCCATGAATAAACAAGATGATTCAATAGGCAAGCAAAGTGTCTTATGCAAGGTGGCCATATAATTGTGTTTGTAAATGAAAAATAGTCTAAGGTATGTTCAAAGGGGTTTTTATTTGTTATGTAAGGTTTCAACTAAGGGAACATCATGCCTAATGTCTCCAAGAGAGGACCAATCAAAGATATAAGATTCACAACTTAGGGGATGTAGTGTGTCACATTAAGCCACTAAGAGGAATATAATATGCTAAGAGAGATCATGCTCTTGAAGGACATCACACCGAATGTCACCACATAGAGAAAGATGCATCACATGAAGTAAGAACACTTCACAATGAAACATGAGTTGTAAAACAATAATACCAATGTATGCGCCCAATTTAAAGAAATTGCTAAACACCATGTTGTGAGAAATTACTTTAAAGTAGCAAATGATAAATACTAATAATAAAGAGGACATGCAGGCTTATTTGGAAAGCTCTATGCCAAGTCATATGTTTCTAAATGAAGCTGCATCGTGAGAAGGGGTTTCCCCCAAAATGAAATCCAAAAACTAGATAAGGGATCCACGGATTTGGGGTTAATATGTCTTTGCTACAAATTTTCTTAGAGATCTTAGAAGCATCATCATTCCCCACATACTCATAGAACAAGGAAGAATGACAAAAAGAGAGCAAATTTTTTTTTTTTTGGGTCAACATGGAAGAGACCTAAATGTCTCGACGCCTTGTGTCATCCCCAAAAGGAAAACACAATACAAAGAAAACATAAAATGTGTACCACATTGAGAAGAACGTAGATAAAAATAGAGGAAGGTCACAAAGAGAGAGATACATCAAACATAATGGTACAGGGAGATCAGATTATGCACATGCAATCACATACACAACATGAAGAAAAGAAAACAAAGGAAAGACTAGTAAGGCACATGGGAGACACCCTATAGCAGGTCATCCACATCCTAGTCTTTTTCATCATATAGAGAAGGTAAACAACTAGCCAAAGGGACAACGAAAAGTGTGGAACTAGGACAAGACTAACTAACCCCTTTCCCCCAATAAGTCTTGGACAAGGATGAGCCAAGAATGGATGATGATATGCAGCTCCAAGAAAGAAAATAAATGATTTGCAATGAATGTAAAACATGCAATAGTGAGTTTGATATGATCCTACAACTACTACATGGAAAGGAGCAACAACTATTGTTATTGATTATAATGAGTAGACAAATTATCAACTTGATGCATATCTAATGAGATATTCCCACATGTAGTATCTATTAGTTTACTATGCACAAAAGTTAATGTTGTATTATCCTTTGTAAGAGTGTTGATATTGATCAAAGGATTGTTTTTTTTATTTCAAGGGACAATAACCAAGACCACTAATTGTTTCTTGTGTGTTAGGATCTATAGGGATACAAATACCTTTTTCTCTAGCACCAAATTCTTTTCCACTATAACCAAGTTGTTTCATAAGTTTATAACCTCTTCCATAAAGATTTTTCACTTCGTTCGGATTCAATGGTTGTTCATAATCAACTTCATCAATTTTTTTCATGTGCATTGTCTTTTCTTCTAAAGTGGTTGAAGTGGATGCTTTCACAGGTTCTTCCAATTTTTTTGTTGACATTACCACTTTTTCTTTTCCCTCTTCAGACTCTTTTTTTATGATCTTGTATTCTCCCATGAATGTAGGTATGAAATCAAATGAACTCCAATCATCTTCCCATAACTTTGTGACTTATTCAATATGATTTTCTTTTTATTTCTCGCTATGCAAAAAACTTTTAGGTTTAGGATCAACCTTGATTCTATAAACTTTGTTACATATATGAGAAATGGTATTGTAAATCGGTTGCTACAAAACATTATCACTATCAAGTTTCCTTTTAGGTGGTTCTAAGGTAAGCACAAGTTTATTTTGAACTTGCAATTGTTGTGAGGGTGGATAAATGATAAGTTGAGGCTTAGGTGGTCAAATGATTCAAGGATTTTTAGGAGGTCTAAGAGTTAGAGGACTCGAGGGAATCCTAATGTTCATAATCTCAACACACTTATCATTATTTTCATGATTTCTGAGTGAAGGGGAGTCTAATTTAACTTCATCATCTTCATATAAGGAAGCAACATTACTATTGTTAGAAAGACATGTGTTAATGTTCTCATTTTCTTGCACCATGATATCCTCCCTAGTAGGAGGGTTTTTAGGAGAGCAAAAAACTAGATGTTCATGACATTCAAAGGTTGGTTCATCAGAAATGACTTCATCACAAGTAAGGGAGTTATCAATGGTTGGATTTTCTTGCTTATCAATGATGGCATTATCTTGTGTAATAATTTTTTCCCTAGGATTCTCATGACTCTCATCAATATCTTCTTCATCAATAATAGTACTAGGAAAAGGAAAAATTTGATTGTTATGATTGTCCATGATTTCATCTTTGTTTTCTAAGGTTTCATTCTATTGTAGCATAATATCTACTTTAGTAGGAGATCTTTCAAGAGGTTAATCACATCCCATGGATAGATTTTGTAAATAAACTTCATCAAAAAAGGGGAGGCATCAAGAGAACACATATGATCTTCATGCTTACCCATGATTGGATCCTTTTGTTCAAATAGATCTTCCAAATGGTAGGAGGATTAGGAAAGGGAGAAATAAGATTCCCATGACTCTCAATAAGTGTATCTTCTAACATTAAACTATCTATTGGCCCATAGTTGTCGCTGCACCAAAAGGTCGACTTATTAATGCCTGATACAACTGCCAGAGTTAACGGATCCATAGGAGGTGGTTAGTCCATGTCATGAATCTTAACGGGAGCGCTGACCATCTTCCAACAAACACCCCCTTAGTGTTACCTGAGGGGTTTTTAACTTGAAACATTTGGCTCTGATACCACTTGTTGGCCCACAATTTTCATTTCACCAAATGATTGACCTATTAATGCCCAATACAACTAGCAAAGTTAACGGATCCACAAGAGGCAATTACTCCATGTCACAAATCCCGAGGGGAGTGTTTACCATCTACCAACAGTATCTTCTTCACATCTAGGAGAGATATTAGGAGAAGAAAAAAATTGATTTTCATGGTTGTCTTCAATTACATCCCCATGTCCTATGTCTTCCAAAGGGAGAGGAGGAGTTGGAAAAACCATAATTTCATGATTGTCAATGGTTGTAACTTCTTTCACCAATATAACTTCGTCACTAATAGGAGAGGTATCAGGAGAAGAGAAATTATGATTGTCATGATTGTCTATGCTTGCATCCTGTTGTGTTATGACATTCTTACAAATCTGAAAGATACTAGGATGGTATACAACATGCTTGTCAAATTTTTTAATTATTTTTCCTAGATTATGGCCATGAGTAGGGAAAATAGATTCATACAAACCATGTGATACTCTATGAACACTAAATGCTTAAAAAGAAAACATGCTAACCTAAAAAAGTAAGCTATATAAATTATGCAATGCTTCTGAAATGTAAACAAATGTCCTACATCTATCTAAAAAAAATTAATACTAAAATTATTTTGAAATAATTTTAAAATGATTACACTAAATGGATGATTTGACCTAGATACATAAAATAGAAATTCCTGAAACTTTCCAGACTAATACAGTAGGTTAGAAACAAGCCTAGGAAGTACAAAAAATCACCAGAAAGCTTGGAAAAGTTGGTTGTTTTAGGCCTCCAAGGACTCATTCGCCCAGATGGGAGTATGAGTCCTACTTAGGGTTTTTGACAATTTCAAATAGTGAAAAATAGAGAGCAACAGTACTCAAAAATCTGCAAGAAAGACCTATTTAGGGACTAAATCACCCAGGTGGGTGAATGAGTTCTAGATTAGGGTTTTTACACCAAATTTGAAAAATTCTAAGTTGTTTCTAAGGTTTCTACTTTTATGTTGACTTGATTTGCAATTACAATTTTCTAGTGGAATTCAATAATGCAAGATGCAAAAAAGCAACCTATATGCACTTTTCCACTAATGCAAGAATTAAGAGTCCTAAATGAAATTCAACTAATGAAAATCTAATGGAAAGTTAACCTAGATCGAGTGCTACAATGTTCTCCAAATCATAAATGTAAGTGTGCCAATGTTGGGTTCACCAAAATGAACCAAAGGAAATAGGTGGTTCCACCTTTTGGGAGATGGAACTAAGGGACCTATTTCACTCTTAGTTCATTAGGAAACAAAGATCCCTCAACCAAGTGACTTATTTGAGGGAAATGACAAACAAAATAGCAAGGAAAAGGGTGTGTGTGTGGGTTTCCTTAGGTGTGATTAAAAGGGGGGGTTCACCACTAAGTGAATGCTTAGAAAGAAAAAAATGAAAGCAATATGCAAATCTAACTATGTGACCTAGAAAATGAAACTAAAAATAAAAATGAGAAATTGAGGATAAACAGAGAAGCACCTAGAAGACTGGAGATGTCCAAAAAAAGGTCCACAACTCTGAAATTCTAACTTTTGATATGCATTGGGACTCATATGCTAGACTAGGTGATTTAGTCTTGCTAGTGGAATTTGGACAGAATCTTGAATCTTCAAATGGTAAATCAAGATCTACATAATACTGTTGAAAAGGGGTATACTGGGACTCATATGCCTAGAGGTGTGATTTAGTCCCAGTATTAGGGTTTGACAAAAAAAATTGTATCCTCAAGTGATCTTCTGTATCTTTCGTCTTGTTTGATCTTCATGCCCAAAAAGTTTGAATTATGATATGTAGGTGAGTTTCTGTGAAGATGACAACTTCTTGAAAAATTTGAAAACTTTCTTCAATCTTGAAAATTTATTTTCAAAGGATCTTCAAGTTCCAAATCACCTAGATCTGCAATCACACATGAAGAGGGGAAAAATATTTTTGTGTTAGGGAATAGAGGTTTGCCTTGGTCAAACCCCTTTTTGGTAATCAAGCATTGAAATGAAATGAAATAACATGAAGGAATGATGAATGAAGAAAATGCAATGTTGCAACTCACCAAACCCTTGAAATGAAGGATACAATATTGTGTGAAATGGCTCCAATGGATGTGTATCTTGACTCTTGATATTGATATGAAATAATGTCTTTGAATGCTTTCTTGAATCATGAAAACCTACATCATAAATGATATCTCACAAACACACATGATGCATGAAGACTTTGACATGATGCTAAAATATTGAATGCTTCTCCAAATGCTTGATAATTAGCTCTTGAATTCTCTTGATCTCATAAAATTTCATTAGGAATTCTATCATCAACTTGATAGGTTGCTAGATTTCTTGTATTAGGAGAAATTATGTGAAATTTCCTTGTATTTATACTTGTTTTTGACAAATTTACTAAAATTACAACACTACAAGCCAACATCATATCTAGGATAATAAAATCCTACCAAGAATTTGATTTCAAATAGGTCTTGGTTAAATTGGGACTCATACGCCAGTTGGGGCATATGAGTCCCAATGTCTTAAACATGGCATACAAACTCCAAAAAGTGTTAAGTTCAAGGAAATCTTTTAAATCAGGCCCCGAGACCTAGGTGGGACCCATATGCCCAAGGTGTTGAAAGGTGCAAGACAACTAAGAGGGGGGATGTGAATCAATTGTCACCAATCTTAATCACAAAACTTAAACAATTATCAACTTCAAATCCACTTAATTATGTTATGAAGTATGAACATGAAATGCAAATAACAAAAAGAAAAATCAACACAAAAAACACTAGATTTATGTGGAAAACCCAATGAGGGAAAAAAAATGGTGAGGATTAGCTCACAATATAAAGTAATTCCAAAACTGATTACAAAGAGGCTCATGGCTAGAGGGCTCACTATCTGGATACAAGGCTCACTGCCTACAGATAGGACTCACTATCCAGAAGAAGGCTCACTGCCTAAAGATACAAAAGATAATAGAAAAATCCACCACAATAGATTAAACACATCCAAAGCCTTGATCAAAAGAATTGTAGACATCGTCATCTCACTACTTTCAAGAGTCTAACACATTAAAGTATTGTTTCCTTAATTCGCTTTCATACACTCTACTTCTTACACTTGTGGCATACTTGATCAATTTAATTCATAAGAACTCAATATCTATATATACCATCTTCAACCTTAGAAACTTTCTCCAAGGTCGACTATACACACTTTATTTTACAAATTAAAATTAGGTCAGTAACTCAACATTCTTGCACTAGAAGAGTATGAGAGTGGTCAAAACCAACACTTAACCAAGATCAAAAATAATGTCTTGGATCAATCACATGCTTCCTCAATTGATACTTATCCTTCACATGATGTGTAAACACCAAGTCAGCCAAACCTACTAAAAACATAAATGAACTTTGAATTACATGCTTCTGCAACAAGAAGATAACATTTAGACCACATAGCATGCTTCACCACTAGAACACATCTCAGATGCCTTCAGATACATTTGCAGCAAATGAAATAACCTTCAACCACATAACTCTTCTCACTAGTCCATCCAAACTATGCAAACACACACATAAACTCTAAAATTAGTCTTCTAGAGCACCAAACCATGAATGACTTTGCCAAAACATAAATAACAACTTAACAAGCCTTCTATCATATCTGTAAGACCTATAACCAGCCAACAGAGGACTGCAGAGCAGAAACATTTCTCCCATTCCACAGATAAACAACTCTGCCAAACCAGTTCACACATCGGTGAATAGAACATTCACTCTCCATCAAACCAGATGCTCTAGTCTAGGATATAACACCAATGGATACCCATAAACAACACTTCAAATCTGCACAAACATAGGATCAACATAGAAGAAATTCAAAGCATAAACTAGAGCACATTCTAAACACACATAACTTTGTCTTCACAATTTCTCAAAATCACTTGGAAACACAACATATCAGCATACCTACAACACTATAAAAATAGCTCCATGTACTGAAAACATCTCAAAAGTATCTCAACTATACATGCACAACCTGCAATCACTTGATTCCTTTCTTTGCAACATCCTACACTGTGTTGACATCAATGACAACACCACCATGATCAATCATACTTGCAACTATCTCCCCCTTTTTCATTGATGAAAATACATGATGTGAAAAAACATCAAATACAACATCCATTCCTACGCTCTCCTTTATTTTTTAGATTAGACAGCCTACACAACATTCCTACACTCTCAATACTCTCTCCCTTTTTCTTTCATTGTTTTTCACATGAATCTCTCTCCCCTTTTAACATTAAAGGAAAAGAAAAAAGCATTTGATCACTCCTGCTTAGGAGTGCACCCACACAACTCATACTATAACAATAAAACTTCCTACTCCCCCTGCGGAGTAGACCCTTTCATCAGTCCAAACAAATGAATAATGTGTAGATCCACTAGAGTGATGCACCTCCATGTGTACCTAGTTTAGAGAAAGAGGGCCAATGACCCCCAATTTCTCCCTGAGATACTCAAACGTATCCTTCAGAAGGGCGGGTATGTGCAGGATCATGATGGGCCAAAAAGTGGCAATATTATGGGTATTTGTAGGGTATGTGGCTGACAATTTTTTTTGTACCCAAAATTCATGAAACAAAAAGGCTTTTTAGATGATATTCTTAGCTTTCCACCAATATAAATTATGCTTTAATTTGAATTTAATAAATAATTGTTATTTATTTTCTATTAGAATTATGACTAAAGTCTTGATCGATAGGCTGATTGAAAAACATTTGTAACTTTCAAACAGTATCACATTTTTTAAATCTGAAACATGTGTCACATTCTATACTTCACATACTATAGGATTAAAAAAAGAAAAAATAAATTTCATGAATTTTTTGACCAAGTTAAGGTTGTCAGACATACGAGTTTTTATATTTTTTAAAAGTTGTAATAAAAAATTCATAATTAATTATTTACTTGGAAAAAAATTACAAAAAAATATGCATCACATCTAGACATGAGTCCTCTACTTATATATAAAATATTATAAAAAAATATTATCATTTTATTATGGTTAGGGTGGTCTGACAGACACCTACTTATTTTTTCCCTGAAATTTAAGTACTACTGCATTGAAATTTCAAATTTTCACCAAATATATTTTATTTATTTTTAAATAAACCTAGTACTTTAGAAACCACATTCATTTTACTATAGATTCTATTTTTACATATTTTTGAAATAATATAGATAACTTATTCAAATTTTTACGTCAAGTTTTCTAACACTGATTTTTTTGAATTTTTTGCCACTTAAGGGCCTTTTTTTTCCATGATGATCCTGCACATACCCGAGCCTTAGTAAATATATCTACAATCTGATCCTTTGTACATACTCCAATCTGACTTCATTCTCCAATACCTTTTCCCTCAAGAAATGATATCTAATAGATATATGCTTTGTCATTGAATGCATTACCAAATTCTTTGAAATGTTTATTGTACTTGTATTTTCATAGAAGATAGGGATACGCTCATCACATATCACTCCTAAATCCTTCAATGTTTGCTTCATCCACAAAACCTGTGTGCAACAAAATGTTGCTACAATGTACTAAGATTTTGTAGTGGATAAAGAAGGTGAATCATATTTCTTGCTTATCCATGAAACCAATCTTCCTCCAAGAAAGAAAGCACCGCCACTTGTACTCTTTTGGTCATCTACACACCTAGCCCAATTTGCATCAATGTAAGCACTCAAGGTGAAATAAATATCCTTAAGATACCACATGCCATAATCTGGTGCCCTTAAGATATCTGAATATCCTCTTCATAGTTGTAACATGTGCTTCTTTAGGTTCTGCTTGAAATCTAGCAACTAAACATACTGCATGCATGATATCTGGTCTTGTAACAGTAAGATACAATAGTGCACCAATCATAGATTTGTGCATGCTCTGATCAACTTTAATAGATTCATCATTTTTACTCACCTTGCATCCAGTCACCATAGGGGTACTAACTGGTTTGGATTTGTAGATCTCAAATTCTTCATTTTCTCAAAACACACATTAGCATTGTCATTTAAAACAAAGCAAAATAAGAACATCCCTATGAAATAATGAAACATGTTAATTATGCAATGAAAAGAATTAAGGAAACTAAATAAAACACATAATAACATAAATCAAACCCTATCTCATAGTGGATTGGTGCTTCTATGGAAAGAAGCCCTTTCCCAGTCCTTGCTAAACTCCATGATATGTTGATATGAAACTCCTTTGAAGATGATATGAGGTGGACAAAATCAGTTCTCAATTGAACAAAGTGACTTTGCATGAAATTGTGGAGATGAAATGCTATGACTGTGGAGGATTTTTTGAAGAATGAAACCTTCTATTTATAAAATATGAAATGCTAAGAGTGCTCAAAATAGAGCAATGTGGGATAAATATTTCACCAATGAGATGAAGCCACTTGTCAACTTGTGATACGTTGAGGAATGAGCACATTTTGGTCAATATGCAAAATAGGGGTAGATTCAAATTTGAATTTGATGACAAGCTGAGTTTAAATGCTAAGTTTGACCTGTGCAAGAGTCAAGTAAGAGCTCATAAATGCCTTGTTGGATGTATATGTCAACTTGTTTTTGAATTCAAATTTGAGGGAATATTCCTAAAAGATGCCATGTTGATGAAAAATGATGAATTAATAAATCAAAAAATTGATTTATTTGTGCAAGTGGGAAAAGCTAGAGGATGTGATGGGTAATTAGATTAGGTTAATCAAGATTAGATTAACTTAGATGATGATTAGATGCTTTTGACCCATTTGACTTAAATATTTGGATTTAAATTAAATCAAAGGGAGATGAGAGGTGATTTCAGTTTTAATTAAACAAAGGTTTGATTTATTTAATTAAAAGGATGATGATAGGCTTAAATTAAATAAAGTTAATTTATTTAATTTAAATAAATGACCTTAGGAGATTGAAATTAATGAACTTGATTTACCTGATGAATGGATGAACATGAATTTGATTTAATGAGTGGGTGAATGTGATGCTATGCTAATTTCACATGTCTACATTTTTCCCCTCTTTGAAGCAATGTACTTGCTGTGTTGGTTCAAAGAATAAAATTTTCATGATAAAAAATAAAAAAAATTCTAATTTTTTTGGATGCCCCAGTGGAAAGAAGTACACTAGTACATTGCCCCCTCAAGAGATCGAGCAAAAATATTTGATTTGAGGATCGATCTCACGATAAAGAGGTTCAAGATGGATGGTTATGATGATAATGCAAATGAGATGATTTCAAGACGCTTAGAATATCCCATCTATATTATCCTAAACAACTTAAATGATGATATGATGTGATGATGGATAATATGATAATGCTATGATTATGCGATGGATGTTCTATGTAGATGCTTAGACTAACATATCTATATTATGATGATGATACAAATGTAATGCAAGTGAAATGATTGTTGTTTCCTATTATGTATGATATGAATGATATGTGGCATGCTTACAGTTTGTGGATGCAGGATGGATTGAGGATGGATGCATGATGGATGTAGTGGTGATGTTATGTTAGCACAAAGAGAAGAAAGAAGAAATGAGATGATGACAAGAGGATCCAACAAGTCCATGATCTGACGAGACTTTATTAGTGATGCTGATGATGATAGATGATGTTTTTCTTATCAAGGATTGGGATTTTAAAATGGCTACTTACCTTATGTTTGATAATACACATAGGTGTGATGCATCAAGGTATAACAAACTAGGATGGCGTTGCACCTAGTGAGATGGACTTTGACTTGAAAAATAGATAGGAGTACTCCTGTTAACACTTGACATACAAAAACCTTGCTAGGGCATACCTAACAAAGCAAGTATTTGCCAAGTTATTTTACAAGAACGTCCAACAAGCACATCAAACAGAAGGATAATGATCATTTCCCCATTCCTATCTCTCTAAATCCTTTGTTTAGATATCATCAAGAGGTCCTTGGAATGAGCACAATAAGATAAATCAAAAGAAGAGATCAAGTACGAAACAAGCCAATGTTCTTCATACCTCTAGCCAAAGGGATTTGTTTTGATAGGATAAGAATCCAAAATGATATCCAAAATGATTCCCATTGTCGGAACGATATATCCTAGGACATGCATTCTATAGGATGATGATGGGTTGATAAGTTGATTGATAGGCTAGATTGATATAAGGTTGACTAACATGTTTGAAAATGATCAAGAGTTTGATTTTGCATTTAAAAGTTTGTTGTTTCGATTTTGATTTTTGCATTTGGAGTTCGATTTTTGCTAACTGTTGTGATTGTTTTTGTTTGTGTTGCCAAAGGATGAAGGTGATGATTTGTTTATTATAGATGATTGATTATTTCGAGTGAAATCGAGATGAGACAGATGGATTTTTTCAAATATTTTTGACATTTTTTGGAATGTTTTGAGGTTGTTTTTGGTATTTTCAAGATTTTACAAATGTTTTGATTTTTTTATTTTTCTAATGTTTTGGGGTTTTTTGAGATTTTATGGATGTTTTTGGATTTTTTGAATTTTTTGTGTTTTTGTGTGTTTTGAATGTTTTGATTTTCCAAATTTTCAAATGTTTTTGGGTTTTTGTGTTTTTGTGTTTTTTTGAATGTTTTTTTGGGATTTTTTGATGTTTTGTATGTTTTTGTATTGTTTGCATGATTTTGACGGTTTGGATATGGATGTGTGTGATGATATCAATGTTTTGTTTTGGGATTTTATTGAAAACCAAGCTAAGGTTGATCGATCAGGTTGATGGATTGATGATGACGATAACATTGTTGATGTTACACAACAATGCAAGGATTGATTGATCAAGATTGATGATGATAGCATTGTTGAGGATGCACAATAATGCAAGGATTGATTGATCATGATTGATGATAATAACAACAATGCAAGGATAGTGTTAAGTAACACAATGATCGGGAAGGATATCCCAAAATTATGGATTGATTGGATTCGATTGATCAAGATTGTTGAAGCTTGGTTTGAAACAAAAGATGTTTGAATGATTGATGCGACATTAAGGTGCAAACTAGATGCAACTGATAGTGATTATTTGGATTGATGTTCGATGAAAGATGAAGCTTGATAAGGAACATTTTCTTGTCAAAATATGCCATGGGCTAGTGATTTGGATTCTTTCTCACAAGTGGTTTGACCAATTTGATTTTGCGTTCTCCAATGTTTGGGTCACCAAATAAGTTGGAGGATATAGACCAAGATTTATTCTCAGAGCAAAATGTAAATACCTACCCCCAGTGTCTAGCAATGTATGGAATGTCATGGATAGATGCCTAGATAGGTGTATGGATGGATGGATATGGTAAGTACACAAAGGATGCCAAGGAAATTATATTGTGATAAGGTAAGGTGTTTAGAAAAAGAATGCTCATTTGGATAATGCTTCATGGCTCAAATAACACTAGGTAGGATAGGATCAATGAAAATGATCCATGTGAAGATGTTTACCATAAGAAAGTGTAAAGTGTGCCCCAAAATTTCATCAAGATCAAGATAACTTGTACTATGGATGAAGATAAATGAAAATGGATTGGATAAATGGTTCATGGGTGAATGGATTTATTATGGCTAAATGTGCCATCAGTATCCTTCCTCAAGAAGTTGCTTTGCTAAGATACGTGCACTTGAATGAAACTTTTGGGATTCCTAATTTTCTTTGTCGATACCGATGTTAACATTGTCTCTGTATGCACATTGTGAGAGAGTGCCTTCAAAATCATTATGATGAAGGTTTTTTGCCAATACATTGTCAATGTGAGAATTGGATATCATGCATGGAGGCGTGGATGGAGTGTGTTTAGGGATAAAAGATGGATTGGTTGACAGTTTGGACCTTTTGACTTTCCAAACTTGGGAAGGTGAAGAATGATGGGTGGATACATAAGTGTGCATGGAATTAGGACCAAATTCTTGATACACTTTGTACGTTGCTTGAAAAGCATGCTTTTTCTTTTGTGGACATCTTTGATGGATACTTTTCCCTTTTTTATTTTTCCCCATAGTTTCTTTGATTGATGGAGTTTGATAGGGATAATCTTTCTTTGTATGATTTGGTATCCATATGTATTTGATTTGTCCATTATGCTTCTCAACTTCTCTTGCTTTGATAATGTTCTTTGTGCTTCAAGATTCAAATCTTTCCTTCAAAGTTGGTCCCAATTTGTGGATGGGGTGATGGGTGGATGAAGATTCATGACATGGTTGGTTGTAGTATTGGAAATGCTTTCACCATAAATATTCTTTGTGCTCCCTATGTTGACGCTTGCACTAGATAAAGTTTCCCCCAATATAGTGCTAGTGGCATCTTCATTCCTTGATTCTGCTTGTTTCGAGAGATTTTGTTTAGAATGCATTCTTTGATAATTGACCACTGTAGATGATGTTATTTCAATTCGATGCTCTGCTGACTCCTAAATATCCTATTATGTCTGACCTACTTCCTTGAGTAGATAATGTTGGATATCTTCATACATGATCTCTTCAGTCTGTATTTTGGATATATCTGATCCTAATGTTGACAACTCTCTTTGATTATAGGAATCAACAACCTGATCCTTTTGTGTAATAATGTCAGGAGTAAAAGAATCTTGTTCTGAAGGAAGATCATTTACGTGTCCATCCAAAGAATTAATCTCATGGGTAGATGGAGTATGTACTATGTGGATATGATTATCTATTGCGACATCTTGTATAGATAGGAGACTATCCATTAGATCATTGTAGTATCTTGGAGATACAAATTCTTGATCTTGAATGATTTCAGAGTTGCTTTCGACATGCTTTGGATCAAGTTCCTGACATGGGTCAGTTTCAAAGGCTGAATTTCTTACAAAGGGTTCTTGGATGTCGTCATTAGTCATGGTAAGTGGTTCAAAATCCTCAAGTGTTGAGTTGAGGGTTCCTTTAGTATCTGTAACCATGAGGTCAAAGGATGTCAATATGTCTTGGAAAGGACCATTGCTAGACTTTGGTGAAGGATTTTGATAATGCTTTGGAATAAATTCTTGAGATATGTTCTCTAACTCATAAGGCGATGTAGAGACATTTTCAATATGATCATTGGTCGATGGATCATTCATTATGTTGATAGGATCAAATAATCCTAGAAATCCTTGAAATAGATCACTAAAAAGTGGCTCTTGATGTATGGTGAGTTGATCATCGGGTGGGGTAAAAACATCTTCAATATGCTCCTTAATTGAGAGATCTTGAACATTGTTTTCAACAATTGAGGTGGAGAGATTGTGAATGTCTTCAACCATAGAGTCAAGTGATGTTGAAATTTCTTGAATTAGATCATTGTCGAGTATTGTTGGTGGATTTTTATCGTGATTAAAAAGTGACTCTTGACCTATGTTGATTTGATCTTCTGACACGATAGAAACATCTTCAATGTGCTCTTTGATGGATAGATCTTGATCATTGCTTTCAGCAATTGTGGTGGGGATATTGTCAATGCTATCACTAGTGGTTGAATGTTCATCATTATCCCCAATAGTTATCATTTTTCATGTTTGTGCTTGTGTTTGTTGGGTAGCTTGAGAGGCTTGGGCAGCTTGAGAGGCTTGTTGCACTTGTTGAGCTTGTGTTGCTTGTTGTGTGGCTAGATATTGTTGGATGAACTTTTGGTAGGCCTGGTGAGCTTTTAGTGCAATGTTATATTGTCTTGTTGTGTTTGGTTTTGGTGGTAGTGGTGGTGGATTTGGAATTGTGTTGGATGTAGTGATGGGTGTGATAGGGGTGGTTGGAGTGATCGAGGTGATAGGAATGGTAAGAATGACTGAGGTGATAGATCCTTGGGAGACCATATTTTGATTTTCCAAGATTGATGTTGTCATTTGATTAGATACCATGTGTTGGTGTGATGTCAATGGTATATTCAAAGGATTTTATGTGATGGCTTGATTTGTGTTACATGGATTGATTTGGATGGAGTGATTGGTGCTAGGTAAATGGGGGAGCCCTAAACCAAGGAATGATGTTGATATGGGTAATGGTGATGGAGATGTCTCTTGGTGCAATGACTCAACTATTTTGGTAAGTATAGCAATTTGATCTTGATTTTGATCTTAACTTCCTTGATATAGTTGATTTGGTTTTTGTTCAAGAAGATTTGAGATGCATACTTGTGGTTTTTGAATGGGATCATGGAAAAATTGATTTTGAACAATGTTCAGATTTGGGATGATTTTCAGATTTGGCATGATAGGATAAAATTGAACATTGTTGGTGTTGGGAATCACATTGTCTTGATTTAGGTAACTTTGATTTTGCATGGTGTAATCGTGACTTGGATTAATACATGGAGTTGTTAATGTCTCGTTTGGACTTTGAACAACATTTGTATGATTTGAAAACATATCCATCCCAAAGTTTGCTGGATTCATGTTTGGTAATCTTGTACTTGGTACATTCACATTTTGCATGTAGGGATTTGATGAGATGACGTTGTTCATTTGAAGGCTCATGCATTGGGTGTTTGGTTGATAGATTTGTAGGTTTGAATTTAGATCTACCATCTGGAGATGTGTTCCAATATTTGATTTGGGCATACTCACACTTGTTGTACCATTGACATTTGTAGAAGGTAATAATCCCATTTATGGATTGTATAAGTGTGAGTTTTGATAATCAATCGGCATTGTAAGGCTTTGAAAGTTCAATTGATTTGAATTACTCATGATGTATGGATTAAGTTTGTATTCCATGTTCTTCTTGTGTTTTGACATTGTTACAAAAGTGACCTCTAAGGTTTTTAGGACCAATGACAAGATGAAGGATGAAAGGGGTGAATGATATGAGTGTCGAACGTTTAGGAACTTTGGATCTATGCTAGACTTAGGGCTTGATTTTGATTGGTTTGATTGGATAATGAAATTATAAACCTTAAGATCTTGGATGTCATTTTAGGATTAACTTGTTCAAAGGATTTGTAATTCAATTAAATTTATGAGAAAGGATGCATTCCCATACACCTAACTAAACAAGGTGATTTTGATTTTGATGATTTACCCAAGTCTAGAATGATGTTTCCAAAGCTCTAAAGTTGTTTGGTAGGATGTGATGATAAATGTTTGGGATGGATGAAGTGTTTGATTTCATCCTAAATGAACCTAAGAAGGACTTGTTTACTAGGCCAATATAGTGAAGAACATTCTTTTCTCTAAGAGTAGTTCAAAACCAAAAGACCAACATTTGCTCAAAAGACGATAAAAAGATAAACAAGCACATGTGTGGGGTTCAATTTGAGTTAATCTTGGTTAATGAATTTATTTTACCACAACACACTCTTGATTAGATTTTGAATCTAGATGTCTAATGTCTCAACTTTCCCTTAACCCACAAAGTGTATTATGCAGAAATCAATGAAATTTGAGGCAAGAGTTACCTATTGTTGACCTTAGTAGGAGAAAATTGAGATGAAATCCAAATGCTTATAAGCCTTTAAGGATAAAATCCCAAGGGAAAGCAATAGCATGTGAATTCGTTCAAGAATATTTGCTTCTCCTAAAGGGTTTGAGATTTGATGCTCATGTTGAATGTGGTTTTCCAATGTTTTTGATCAAAGCACTGTGTTTTCAAACTGACTCACAAGCAACATAACATCCTAGCTCAATTGGTACATTTTTTTTGGTGGGGTTGCCTCATTCCTTTTGTAGTAGAAGAGATGATTTTACATGCAACCAAGGAATAAATATAAAGGTATGTTAAGAATGAAGTCTTAACCTCTATATTTTAACCAAGATCGGACATGGTAAGTAACTTCTTGGAATCTAAGTTCCAATGCACCACTTTGATAAACTTGTTGGATGGACTAGATGGATACTACAAAAAATGGTTTTAGTTTGGACTTTCTATTCGTGGAGATTGAACCATATGGTGAGAGTCCCTTTTTAGATCCATCTCGTTGGAGCCAACTATCTGATACTGACATTTATTCGAATACCCAAATTTATATCCTAGTTGGAAATACTCTTGGCTTTAGAGTGTACAGGTTGAGTCGTTCCCTTGGGTGAGTACTTTTTCCCCAAGGTAGGCCCTCTAAGATAAACAGAAGTGAATAAACTTATTCATAGTTCGATCAACCCTTGTTTAGAAACAAAGGGAGAACACATGTAATAAGTTTATTCACACTCGTACAAGTTTGTTCACTTTTAGTTCCTAAAATGAAGTGTGGAGGCAATATTTTATGCAACTTAATGTCATCAAAGAGACTTTTGATTCTCAAGGTCACTGTGAAGCGCGAGAGAAGTGCATACACCCTTTTAAACGAGATTACTTTGAACAAGAGATTACCAAACACAAAAAACACATGTTCATTTTAAGGCTCAAAGCAATGATTTTGATTCTTTTTAATGCACCAAGATGAAGTGTGAAGTTGATTTGTTCAATTTTAGCCCAAAAGTAAAGTTTAGTTAGTTTCTAAGGTTCAATTTTAAACCAAATTTGAAAAGATCAAGACAGTGATTGATTTTAAATCCAAATTGAAAGCAAGTTTTCCTAAAACAAAAAATGAAATCAGGAAATTAATGCCTCAAGTTGTTGCAATAATCATTAAAAATGCTTTTTCCAAGTTCAATTCCCCACTTTCCAATTCAAATTTGATGTTAATTGATTCCTGACATGTTCGACTATCAAATCCACAACAATATTCTTTAGGAGACTTAAGATTTTTTCTTTGAAATTATTTCATAGGTCATGGCCAACAAGAGATAAATGTCAAAACAATTTTGAAATACAACATATTCCCCAAATTCGCATCCAAATTAAATTATATGAATACATAAAGAAAAACAAAGATATTCTACTCTTGCCTAAAACTGCTGCTCCCAACGCCACTTAATATCATGTCAAACATTATTCATTATTTCTTAAAAAATTCTGAGACTGTCAAAATACTTAACTACCAACCTCTTCTCACTTGTGATTGCTTGAAAGAAACATTGAAACAATAAGCACACAATCTTTGAAAAGTAAAAGACAAAGATGGGCAACAACCAAAGGTAGGTTCAATGTTGAAACAGTAATATCTATCTAGCTTATACTGTTTATCCAGTGTGACTTAAATGCCCATGGCTTTGAAAGTGACGCTTTGACCATCGAACAACCTAATCTAATAAATAATGTCGATTAAAAGTTTCTACCAACAATGTCCGATTGTACCCACAGATGGAGACAAGGCTAGTGGATTAATAGGCCAATCAAATCTTCAATTATATGTCAATTTGTAATCTTTACCATAGATCGATGAAGAGATAAACCGATGAATGGATGCAGAAGATTGTCTAATGTAAATTAACATCAATGAGATGATGCGAAGTTGTGATGCCAACTCCAATGAATGGCAAGTGATCAGATGGATTACAAATTCTAATTTCACAAAAAAGGACTACTGATTAGAGAAATAAATGCCAAATGCAGTTCATATTTGATGGGCTCCTACGATTTGACCAATGGAGGACAAGTTATAACACTGGCTTTAGCGGAGTGTCGATGAACCAGTACCCGTGCTAACTATAGCAGAACTGATGGCAGAGGAATTTCAGAAGGTATGTCAGATTTGCAAACCACCTATTTGGAAATGTACGCTAACTCAAACTTGCAAACATGTTATGCTAAAAAGGACAAAGCACATGGACTTCTAGACAAAATGCATAGGAAGAAAGATGGCTTGTGGATGAGCTTGATGTGAGAGTACTTCTTTCCTTGTGGATGAGCTCGATGTGAGAGTATGAGATGTTAATTGATAGCACAAAAACAAAGTCTCTTCCACACCCACAATACACCGAAATAATTCTCATAGCATTCTCATAAATGATTTGCACCACACATAAAATTCATTGAAGATATAAAAGAAACTGTCAATCAAAAAATTAATACATGAAGTCGACCAAAGATCATACGCTACCCACAAATATCAATAACTAAAATTGATGTAGGCAAATGAATGAGCTACCTCAAAAGGAATTACACTAAATGCAGGCGCAATTTTGAAAAGACATAATCCTTCAAACAAATGACATTAGCAAGTGTAAAGCTAAATTCCATAATCATTCTAGCATCCTCCCTAGTTGTGCACAGATGGAAGTTTTAGAATTGTGTATGGATGTCCATCAAAATCATAAAGCTATTAGTAGATGTAAGACAAATTCCTCAATCTTAACCAATAATCTCTCTTTGTGCCAAACTGGGAGCATAGAAAGGGCACAAAAGCTATTTGACATCCAAGTCATGATAGGCGTGGTGATTTGATGGTTGCTTGGAGTCCCATGCACAACAGAATAAAGGGATTTGAAGTGACTAAAGTATTAAGCAAATGTGTTTGACAGGTGTAAAGCTAAATTCTCTAGCCTTCTTTGTATCTTATCAACCTTTGCAAACAAAATGGGAGCTTTGGAATAGGGTACGGATGTCTAGTAAAGCATAGCTGATGGGGGGAGTCTAACAAAGCGATGCTTGCAATTACCCTGATAGATGTTGTATGCAAAATGTGGTAGTATAGACCAAGCACACAAACTGATTAACAGAATGGGCCAAGAGATGTAATACGGTCTTTATGGACTTTGGGTTTTATGAGGCTTTGTATGCAAAGGATCCTTCAGTATTAACTATAGCAAGGCCACAATGTTCAAATGTTAACAGTAATGTAATGCACTTCGAAATAAATGGATATTACAGGCCAAGTGAATGACGTTAGTGATGTATCTGCAAAGGACAACAACCTCTTAACATCCCCTGCAACAAATAAGACATTTGCAAGCTATGCTTTACAACTAACTCTCTACAGCGTAAAAGTAGGCCTGATACGAGTTCAACAAAGGATCATAGCTTAAAAGTCATGAAAATGACCAGCATATGAATTTCAATGGTGACAGAGATAAAAAAGGATCCAACATAAATGCATGCTAGAAGCTTTAATGCAATTCCAAAACCTAATGCAACAAACAAAGCAAGTGATTTAAAGAAACTTTGGTGGATATTAGCATAAGATAGCTATAGGTCTGACAAATGAAGGATTCTTTAATTAATAACATGCAGAGAGAAATCAATCTTAACGTTCCAACCTCTGACATTCAAAATTTAATGTGTTTCAAACTCACTATATTCAAAGTACTCCAATATTCAACATAAATAAAACTATTATCTTGCATTTATCGATTGAATACTACCTCTTACTATGCCTTAAGCAAGACACAAATAGCAACAAATATTTTTCCTTCTTATCAAAACAACAGAGTCAATGAGATATCAAACCCCTACCTAGCACGTGAGTAGCAACATAGTAAAAAATGTTTTTAAGTTTTATATGGATAGTCAAGAAAGGCTTCATGCTTCCTATCTAATTCTTGAAATAAATGTACATGAACATAAACAAAGATCATATTTCTGCCCTCCTTCTAGCGACATTTTGTAGATGTCAAATTCTGCATTTTCTCAAAACACACATTAACATTGTCATTTAAAACAAAGAAAAATAAGAACATCCCTATGAAATAATGAAACATGTTAATTATGCAATGAAAAGAATTAAGGAAACTAAATAGAACACATAATAACATAAATCAAACCCTATCGCATAGTGGATTGGTGCTTCCATGGAAAGAAGCCCTTTCCCAATCCTTGCTAAACTCCATGATATGTTGATATGAAACTACTTTGAAGATGATATGAGGTGGGAAAAATCAATTCTCAATTGAAGAGAGTGACTTTGCATGAGATTATGGAAATGAAATGCTAAGATTGTGGAGGATTTGTTGAAGAATGAAACCTTCTATTTATAAAATGTCAAATGCTAAGAGTGCTCAAAATAGAGAAATGTGGGATAAAGATTTGACCAATGAGATGAAGCCACTTGTCAACTTGTGATAGGTTGAAGAATGAGCACATTTTGGTCAATGTGCCAAAGAGGGGGAGATTCAAATTTGAATTTGATGACAAGATGAGTTTAAATGCTAAGTTTGACTTGTGCAAGAGCCATGTAAGAGCTCATAAATGCCTTGTTGGATGTACATTTCAACTTGTTTTTGAATTCAAATTTGAGGGAATATTCCTCAAAGATGTCATGTTGATGGAAAATGATGAATTAATAAATCAACAAACTGATTTAATTGTGCAAGTGTGAAATGCTAGAGGATGTGATGGGTGATTAGATTAGGTTAATCAAGATTAGATTAACTTAGATGATGATTATCTAGATTCTTTTGACCCATTTGACTTAAATATTTGGATTTGAATTAAATCAAAGGGAGATGAAAGGTGATTTCAGTTTTAATTAAATAAAGGTTTGATTTATTTAATTAAAAGGATGATGATAGGCTTAAATTAAATAAAGTTAATTTATTTAATTTAAATGAATGACCGTAGGAGATTAAAATTAATGAACTTGATTTACCTAATGAATGGATGAACATGAATTTGATTTAATGAGCGGATGAATGTGATGGTATGATAATTTCATGTGTCTACAGGAGTCATCCACTCCAAACTTCTTCAAAAACTCTATGACATACTTTGATTGTGAAATGAATATTCCTTTATTAGTTTGATTTACTTGAAGTCCAAGGAAGAAATTCAACTCACCAATCATAGAAATTTCAAATTCTTTTTGAATCTCCTTTGAAAACCTCTTGCACATACTTTTATTTCTTCCAAAGATGATATCATCCACTTACACAACCACTATCAACATTTTTTTTCCTTCCACCTCGAAATAGAGATTACTATCTATGGAGACTTTAATGAAATTTTGTTGTGTCTAGTATCTGTCCAACCATGCATACCATGCTCTGGGAGCTTGTTTGATTCCATACAATTCCTTTTTTAACTTAGAAACCATATCTAGTTTATCTAACAACTAAAATACCTCTAGTTGTTCCATGTACACTTCTTCCAATTCTCCATTCAATAATGCAAACTTGGCATCCATCTAATATACCTTGAAATATTTATGGGAGAAAAATGCCAAGAACATTCGAATAGCTTCCATTCTTGCTACCAATGTAAAAGTGTCCTCAAATTCTATTCCTTCAACCTGTGAATAACCTTTTCATACAATCATTTCTTTGTTTCTTACAATTTCACCATTCTCATTCAGTTTGTTCTTGAACACCCATTTTGAACCAATTACATTCTTATTCACAAGTCTAGGAACTAGTTCCCATGTCTGATTCTTCTCTATTTGCTAAAACTCCTCTTTCATTGCTCTTACCCAACTCTCATCTTTGCATGCTTCACACACAGACTTAGGTTCTATATTTGAAAGTAAACACATATTTACCTTAGATGCTACCACTTTGCTTCTTGTCCTTACACCTTCACTGTTGTCTCCAATTATCTATTCTTCTAGATGATTCTTCTATGCATACTTAGGAGTCTTAGGAGAAGGTTCTAGAGTTTCTTCTTCTTCTTCTTCCTTATCCTCTTCTTGTACTGGTCCACATATAGGCTCATCCAATTCAATTTCACTTATCTGAACTGGTATGTGCATATCTTCATCAACATTCACATTTGCACTCTCAACAATCTTTCTCAATCTTTTATTGAAGCATCTATAAGATTTTCTACTAGTTGAATACCCAAGGAAAATACATTCATCACATCTAGCATCAAAATTTCCAAGGTTCTCATCATCTCTTTTAATGTAACATTTTCTTCCAAACACCTTAAATTACTTCACAGTAGGATTTTTTCCAGTCCACAACTCATAAGGAGTCTTTGTCCTGTTACCTATTATCTAAACTCTATTAAGAATATAAACAATAATGTGGATTGCCTCTCTCTGGTATACATCAGGTACATTTCCTTATTTCATCATTGTTCTTGCAGCCTCTTGAATAGTCTGGTTCTTTCTTTCAACAACTCCATTTTGCTGAGGAGTTCTACGAGCAGAAAATTGTCTCTTTATGTCATTCTCTTCACAAAATGTATTAAAATCACTAGAAGTGAGTTCTCCACCTCTATTAGACCTTAAACATTTGATTCTCAAGTTCACCTCATTGTCTATTCTTTCCTTGAACGCTTTGAATCTATCCAAAGCTTGAGCTTTCTCTCTAAAAAATGTAACCCATGCTATTCTTGAATAATCATCAATAAGGAGCATGAAATACCTATCACCATTAAGACTTCCTATTCTTATAGGACTGAAGATGTCAGTATGAACTAATTCCAACATTTCAGTAGTTGATTTCTATTTTCCTTTGCAACTGAATATTTTTTTCTTTTCCAACTAACAACTTCTAACAGTATTAGTATCCTTTGCAATTTTAGGTAGATCCCAAACAACCTCTCTTGAACTAATCCTAATCAAAATTTCAAAGATTACATGTCCCATCCTCTGGTACCATAGCCAACTTTCATTAAACAAGGCATTGACCATCAACACCTTTAAGCTAATAAATTTTTCCAGATGTTCTTCTTCCTAAAACAACCATAGTTTCAAACCCTTTTCTAATCTAACAGGTATTATCCTGAAACACAAGCTTGAATCCTTTGCTACAAATTTTTCCAACACTCAAAAGATTATACCTTAAGCCCTTAACATAATAGACATCATCGGTAATTTTTTTTCCATCAAAAATAATTGTTCATTTTCCAACAATCTTTTCTCTAGAAACATCTCCAAACATGACTAATCCACCATCATATTTTTCAAGTTTAGTAAACTTAATTTTATCTCCAGTACCCAATAGTCTTCATCTTGTCTAGCAAGAAAGGAAGTAACTAGAGAACCTTCCATATCTTCCTTCTTGTTCTCTAGACCACTTTCCCTTGCACATCTTCTAGAGTTAGTAGATGTAGATTTATTCTCTAAGGCTAGAAACAAGCATTCATCATTATTATCCTCAAAATCAGATTCATCATCAGAAATTCCAGCATCTTCTCTAGCATAATACAACTTCTTGAACTTCTTATCCTTTCTATCTTTATTGTCTCTATTCCTCTTATGTACAACTCTATTTGGACATCTTGAAGCATAGTGACCAATATTTCCACAACTGAAACATTTAAAAGGAAACATACCTTTGTACTAATAGGTACCTTTCTTCAACTTCCTTGTAAAGTTGGCTTCGAACTCATCTGAATTATCACTATCCAGATCATCCTTTGTCTTTGTAGCTTTAAAGGTTGATTTTTTCTTCTCCTTTTCCTTTCCAAACTTCCTCATCTCAAATGCAGTTAAGGTTCCAAATAGTTGTTCTTTAGTAAACTTCTTAGGATCATACACTTCTTCAATAGTTAAAACCTTATCATTGTAACTATCTAGTAGAGTCATCAAAATATTCTCCATCACATTTTCATCTGTCAGAGTACCACCTTGAATTTTCACTTCATTCACTAAAATATCAACCCTCTGAAAGTAGCTTGAAATATCTTCACCTTCTTCCATTTTCAAGTTCTCATATATGTGCTTAGCTGTTAGCTTCTTTGACAATTTCACTCCATGATTTCCTTCATAGATATCTTCTAATGTTTTCCAAACTTCATAAGCAGTTCCCAAAGAAATAACTTTTGTTCACTCAATCTTAGATAAAACACTATAGATTGCGTACCTTTCCCTTTCATTTTCCTCATAGGTAGAAATCTCATCTGCAGAAGGACCACTTGCTGGTGCAACATACTTTGTCTCAACAACTTTCCAAGTCTTCTAACCAAGAGAGATTATGTAACCTCTCATATGCACTTTCCAGTCACTATAGTCTGATCCATCAAACATAGGGATCACCAATTTGTGCACCATCAAATATACCTCAAGCGATTAAGCTCTTCTCCTAGGAACCGAAGAAATGATACCAATTGTTGAAAGGTGCAAGACAACTGAGAAGGGGGTGAATTACTTGTCACCAATATCAATCACAAAACTAAAAAAATTATCAACTTCAAATAAACTTAATTATTTTATTAATTATGAACAAGAAACAGGAGATTTACATGGAAAACCCAATGAGGGAAAAACCACAGTGAGGATTATCTCACAATATAAAGTAATTCCAAAATTGATTACAAAGAGGCTCACTGCTAGAGGGCTCATTTCCCAAAAGGACTCACTTTTTGGATACAAGGATCACTTCCTATAGATACAAAAGATAACAAAAAAATCCACCACAATAGATTACACACATCCATAGACTTGATCAAAAGAATTGCAAACACCATCAACTCACTACTTTCAAGAGTCTAACACATTAAAGTGTTGTTGCCTTAATTCACTTTCACACACTTCACTTCTTACACTTGTGGCATACTTGATTGATTAAATTCATAACAACTTGACTCATATATATACCATCTTCAACCTTAGAAAATTTCTCCAATGTTGGCTACACATGCTTCATTTTACAAATTCAAATTAGGTTGACAAATCAACATTCCTGTAGTGGAAGAGAATGAGAGAAGACCAAACCAACACTTAGCCAAGACCCAAGACAACATCTCAGAGCAATCACACACATCCTCAATTGATAATTATCCTTCACATGAAGTGTAAACACCAGCGTATGTGCAGGATCCTGATGGGCCAAAAAGTGGCGATATGATGGGTATGCGTAGGGTATGTGGCAGATGACTTTATTTTTACCAAAAATTGATGAAACAAAAAGGGTTTTTAAAGGAGATTCTCAGCTTTCCACCAATTTAAATTATGCTTTACTTTGAATTTAATAAAAAATATTATTCATTTTCTATTTGAATTATGACTAAAGTATTGATTGATAGGCTGATTGAAAAACATCTATAGCTTTCAAATAGTATCACATTTTTTGAATCCAAAACATGTGTCACATTCTATGCTTTGTATACTATAGAATTGAAAAAAAAAAATAATTTCATGAAGTTTTGACCAGTTAAGGTGGTTAGACATACAACTTTTTTATATTTTTTAAAAGTTGTAATAAGAAAATCTTAATTAATTATTTACTTGGAAACAAATTACAAAAAAATTGCATCACATCAGGACATGAGTCCTCTACATATATCTAAAATATAATAAAAATATATTATCATTTTATTGTGCTTAAGGTGGTCAAACAAACACATACTTCTCATTTTTTCCCTAAAATTTAAGTACTACTGCATTGAAATTTCAAATTTTCACCAAATAATTTTTTTAAAAAAATAAACCTAGTAGTTTAGAAACTACATTCAATTTGCTATAGATTCTCTTGTTACATATTTTTGAAATAATATAGATGATTTATTGAAATTTTTACGTCAAGTTGCCTAACTCTAATTTTTCTGAATTTTTCGCCACTTAAGGGCCTATTTTTTCCATGATGATCTTGCACATACCCACCAAGTAGACCAAACCTAATGAAAACACAAATGAAATTTGAAGTACACACTTATGCAACAAGAAGATACCATTTGGACCACATAACATGCTTCACCAAACACTGGAACACATCTTAGGTGCCTTCAGATACATCTGTAGCAAATGCAATAGACTTCAACCACATAACTCTTCTCACCAGTCCATTCAGACTGTAAAGACACACACAAAAACTAGTCTTCCAAAGCACCAAACCATGAATTCCTTTTCCATAACACAGATAACACCTTAACAAGTCTTCTATCAAATCCACAAGACCTAGAACCAACCATCGGAGGACTATGGAGTAGAAACATTTCTCCCAGTCCAGAGATAAATAACTCTGCCAAACCAATCCACACACCGGTGAACACAACTTTCACTCTCCATCAAACCAAAAGCTCTAGTCTAAGATATAACACCAATAGATTCCCATAAACAACACTTCAGATCTGAACAAGAATAGGATCAACACAGAAGAAATGTGGAGCAAAAATCAGAGCACATTCGAAACACAGACAAACTTTGTCTTCACTATTTCTCAAAAGAACTTGGAAACGTATCATATCAACACATCTACAACACTATAAAGATAGCTCCATGTACTCACAACATCTTAGGTCTTAGACTTCCTATTTTAGCGTGTTCAGGTTTTAGTGCTTCCACCCAAAGTGTTAGTGCTTTGACCAAATAGAATGGCGCTTTTGATAAAATGGCACTTTGTCTATTTGTAATAGCACTTTTGTTTGATGAAATGGTGCATGTCATTTTTTTAGCGCTTTAAATGCCTTTTTTAGTGCATTTAAATCAAAGTGTTGTGATTTTTGTCAATTTGTTCTTGATTTTGTCAATTTCTGATTGTATCAGCTATTGGTTTGATATGATTGATTTGTCTAATCAAATACATGATTTTTCAACCTCATGAAAGGCAAGGTCTGATGTTTGATTTGCTGATAACTATCCTCATGATTGGCATCACTCATGACAAGTGAGGTTGATTTGATGCATTGATGATTGACCTCATGATAGGTGAGATTCAATGATGTTTGCTCATGAGATTTGATCAAAATTATCACCAAGAGCTAATTGGATTTGATAGGATAATTTGATGTTTCTGATGATTGACATGAATTTATTGACTTTGATCTTTTTATGATATTAGGAGTGATTGGGGAACCTCCAAGTTCAAGAGAATTTCCCCTAGACATTTGATCTAATACCATAGTTGGCACAACATAAGATGACTATTATCACATGTTAGGGATTGTCTCCCCATCTATATATGCCCCAAATTAGGATTAATCAGGGTTTGTTGATAGCACTAGCTAAGAGGTGGCATAGCGAGCACAACACCTTTCATCTTCCTACTAGTGAGATGGCAGTCACCCCAGAGGATATCTAGAAGATTCTGCAGCTTCTGATTGTTGGAGATATTGTCACATATGATTCTACAAAGCAGGGTGGGACTGATGCCCTTCATAGAGTGTTTCAAAATGATCATATTGCTGGAGAGTGGATTCCATGGTATGAGATGGTTGATTCATATGCCACTTTGCCTATAGTACTTGTTGGTTTCATTAGAGGATTCCTTAGTCCTGATCATAGGTCTAAGGGATTCTTGGTTGGCTGAGGGCGAGTTTTAGAGAGTATGGTTGTTCATGGCACCAAATTCGCTTGGGGCATGTGTATGCTTGCCCATTTATATCATGATTTGCATTCAATTGTGTATCTTAGTGGTTGGAGTTTATCAGTCGGTGTTATTTTTCTTCAGGTATGGGTGTGGGAGCACATAGTTGTCACACATCTAGTTCTAGTTAGACATAGGCTACCCATGAGACCTTATGTGTTTAGATATGCCAGCCAACTTTCTCAGTCTAGACTGGGTAAGTTATAGTATTGGAGGAGAGTTATTGATGACATAGAGTCTGTGACATGGTGTCCCTACCTATATTTTGATAATTTGGATGATGATATTCAACTACCATTTCTTTGTCAATTGATGATCCTGATTGGCAATGCTCATTAGGTATTGGAGAGATTCTTGATCAGACGGGTGTACAGACAGTATGGGATGGTACAGAGTATACCCCTGGGTGTTTCTCATTACGCTCGTTGTTAGTCGGATACCACAATTGGGGGCCTTGCTTGTTATATGTTGCTGCTATCCAGGATTTTTAGGCTTTACAACCATTTGAGTGGGACATTCAGCCTAACATTTTTGAGCCTCCAGTTATAGTAAACTATGCTGAGTTTTTTGCTTTGCATCAATTTTTGCGCCTTACCATTCTAGATGAGCCTACCCCACTACTTACAGAGGAGGACGTTCCCATGGCGCATGGTCAAAGATGGAGGAGAGATGGTGTTGGAGAGGTTGAGGCAGAGGATGTTAGTGTGGTTGGTGAGGTAGATGCCAATTTTGAGGAGGATGTTGGTGCCGAGGAGGATGTTGGTGTTGAGAGCAGTGGAGATGAGAGCAGTGGGGATGATAGTAGCAAGGATGATAGATTTGATAGTGGAGAGGCTACAGGTGGTTCAAACCCTATTTTAGATTTGCTAGATGAGACTATGCCTTGTAAGAGGAAGGCTGTGGGAGGTGTTTCAGAGCAGCTGTAGATAGCAGATCTTTAGGTTCAGTTATAGACTACTTAGGAGTAGCTTATTCAGGCACAGGGTTTACTAGAGTAGACCCAGGCTCAGATGCAGGCACAGGCCCAATTGCATGCAGATACTGTAGCATCAATGAAGGCTCAGTTAGCCACAACTCAGTCACATATTGCATTATTGTCACCTAAGAGGGATGTGGCTAGGTTTGCAATAGAGGGCGCTCAGGATTCTATCGATATATTATAGAGACTAGCAGATGGTACCTCCCTGGTAGATTATATGTGAGAGGTTGCTTGTCCTGGCAAGGAGATTGAGTTTTATAGAGTGAGATATTATGACGTAGTTCCTTTTGAGCAAAGAGTTAGCTATGTCTTGTTCTACTAGGTCACATTCTAGGACTATCAATGCGAGTGTTACACAACCTCTACATAGAGATCCCAGGGATCCCGGTTCCTCTGGTGGTAAGGGTCTTGATCCTGCGATTCCTACACCATCTAGAGCCAGAAACACATGATTGTTGTCCATGTTACATTCGAGATGTGATGTACACTTTGATTATTTTGATATACAACCATTTTTTATGTTATATCTTTCTTCATTTCATACATCATTGTCTACTTGACATTGTGATTTTGATATATATGAGATGCAGTGGATTCTTTGGTCTATTATGTGTTCTACATGATTCTCTGATGGATGCATTTTTCTCTATGTTCTATATTCTATGTGATGGTTTTATTGTTATGATGGTATGCTTTGATATTATGTTGTTCTATCTATGATGCACATAATGGTAATGTATGGATGCATGTTATATGGATACATGATCTATATGGATTCATGATTATGGATATGATGTGTTTAAAAGATATACTATATGTGATGTAAATGCAAATATATGATGTAATAAAATGGATGAAAATTTTGAATGATACATGATGCAATAAATTGATGGACATTATGATAAAATTAATGGATTATATATGGATATGTGATATAATAAATGGATGGATTTAATGAGATATGATGATGATGTATGTTTGTGAAAATGGAATGATAGAGATATATGTTTGCTGAGATTTTCATTATGATTTGATGAGAATGTAAAATGATTTGATTAAAATGTATGAATGATGAAATGATGATGTAAATACTTTTAATGCATGTAAATGAATATGATGATGCAATTATATGATCATGATGATGTTTTTGTTAATGTCAACTATACTTAGTCTATTATGAGAAAAGATAATTGTTTAATGAATGATTCACCAATTTTGTAACAAATACTCTGTAGATGTAACACTATTATGGATGCAATCTAATTTTACCATGCAAATCTACATGTAAATATTTGCATTTGGGTGAAGCCACATAAGTGGTTTACACTTTTGAAGAGGAAGGAAATTTTGAATTTTTGACATTCTTCATATCAAATGGGTTCAGCCGAACCCTATGGTTTGACTGAACCATTTAATTGGTTCTGTCGAACCATAGGGTTCAGCCAAACCCATGGTTCAGCTGAACCAGTCACCGCCCCCATAAAAAAGTCATATTTAAGTGGGTTCGGCCGAACTTGGGTTCGGCCGAACCCATTGAATATGACTAAAACAAAAAAAAATGCTTTCACTTTCACATTTTAATTTCTTTTTTTAATTGCATTGATTGGTGGTTTGGCCGAACATGGGTTCGACTGAACCCATGTTTGACCGAATCTTTCCAAGATGTTCGGCCGAACCACTCTTTTTTCACCCTTACTTCCTAAGGCACCAGAATTGTTGAAAATTTTGTGTTTCGAAGCTCAATTTGAGAATGAAAATGGATAAGATCTCAAAAACCCAGCTAGTATCGGGTTCCCCTCAAAACGAGCTATCCAACGAATATAATTTTAGTATGTTTTGATTATATTATCTATCTATTTTTTAAGTTTTATTAAATATAGGTTTTTCACTGAAAACAAAACTCTCTGTTCTACACAAGTAGAAAAATAGAAGATTATAAAAAAAAAAAATATGAGTGCACTAGATATTGAGTCCTTGATCCAACAAAGAAAAAAAAATTTGATACATACAAAAGTTATGCATTATACTTGTTATGTCTGAATTGTAATTGATTTGACTTTAAAACTTGATTAAAGAAAAAATATTCAATAAAAACTATCTAACCAAGTGGAAGCACTAGATATCAGAGTTACAAATCTAAATTTGAATGAATTGGAATTTTATCTTTCAAGGAAAAAAAGTTATGTGTTATCACTTTTTAAAAATGTTGTTTTTTGAAAAAAACCAATTTTCGTGGGAGATGGAAAAAGAAGTGCAATCTGATTCCAAAAAAAATGAAAAAAATATTTTTAGAATCTACAGACAAAATATGACAAGACTCTAGTTTGCATCATCTTCAAATTCTTTACGGTTTAATCGCTATAGGTGCCCGAATGTGGAGATTGTATTTAAAAAAAATATCAGTGTCCAGTTTGGCCAAAAATTGTAAACCACTATTGTGGGATCACCCATTTTAACAGTAATTTTGTGCTTTGTATCATCATTGAGCTTTTTAAAATGTTGAAAGTGAGTACAAGCATCAAAGGTACAATGTAAATCGATGATGACCTGAGTACTACTTTCATGATTTTTGATATTCCAAGCGAACACAAGCATCGAGGTATAATTAAACTGAGATGACATGAGCATTTCTTGCGTAAACAAACAAGAATTAACCACTTTCCTATGTTAATTGGAATTTCATCCATGATACTTTGTAGAGCATTTCCTGTGACAATTCACACAGTAATAATGATTAATTCATAGAAAATAGACAAAGAAAATACCATTCTTCTACCTGGCTTCTCTAGTTAAATACATCATTGAGTTGCTCCAAAGAAATGATAACAATGATCAAAGTACAACTTATCCAAATTTTGCTTAAAGTATTTCAATCATTATTCATATTAGATCATCCATCCTAATTTTATGATGTTTTTGTGTTTTCAAGTTTTGGATCAAACCTAACCTAAAGACCTATCCTAGGGGCTTGAGCGGCTGATCAAAGATTAGCCTTGCCTACGTTATACACGCAGATACCATGTAGTTCAACTAACACAAAACTTTTTTTTTTTGGATTTTTGAGACAAACTTGTTGACTTTGTTTTTGGTTTTTCTATTGTGATATCGATGTTTGATGTGTTTCCAATGGTGATTGATATTCCATGTTGGTTTGTGCTTTGATTGTTATTTTTGTCTAGCTGTTATTTGTCCATATGATTAAGCTCAAGTTTATGTTGCCCCCAATGATTTTTAGATTTTTCTCCCAAGCTAGGGTGAGACATGTATCCAAATAGATGGGAGAGCTGATTTGAAGCACAAATAGGGCCTGTTACCAGGTTTTCACCATATGTTTTTATTGCACTTTTTCACTCTTATTTATTTATTTATTTATTTTTATTTCTTTTTTATATTATTTTTTTGTATTTTCTATCTCCAGGATGCCTGTTTGCTAGGTTATCATCAAGGTAACCATTTTCTAAAACTTAATTCATGCACTAAGTGATTTATGTATAGAACTTTCTGAGATCGATATTGTTGATAGGTTCATAAAAAATATAGCTTTCAGGTGTTGACAATTGATATGATCTTGATCCATACACTGATGTGATTACAAAGGGACCTAGCCAATTAGATTCAAACTTCCCTTTCTTTTCTATATCCTGTTGATTCCTAGGGTTTTCCTTTAGGACCAAATCTCCCACTTGAAAGATTCTAGGTTTTACCCTATGATTGTAACTCCTTGACATTTGTTGTTGGTAGGAATTTAAATGATTAACTTCTTGCTGATGGTGTTCATCCAATATTTTCAGTTCTTGTAGCCTAGAGACTTTGTAATCCTCGTATGCTATGATACCCTTAAGTGAAACACAAAGTGATGGTATTTCTACCTCAATTAGTAGAATGGCCTCTGATCCATACACCAAGGCATATGGCTTAGCTCCTGTTGGTTTTTTTATGCTAGTTTTGAAGGCCCATAGTGCAAGATTTAGCTAAACATGCCAATCATGTCCAACATCATTTACCATCTTCTTTAGCATTTTTAGGATTGTCTTGTTTTTGGCTTCTACTTGGCCATTTCCTTGTGGATAGTATGGTGTTGAAAAAAAATGTTGAATATGGAATTGTTCACATAATTCCTACACGTCCTAATTTTTAAAAGGCCTACCATTGTCTGTGATAATGGATTGAGGTACGTCATACCAATAAATGAGGTAGTTGAGCATGAAAGATGAAATCTATTTTCCAATGAAAGTTGTCAAAGGAACTGCTTCTATCCATTTTGTGAAACACTTTGTTGTTATGATGATGAACTTGTACCCATTAGACAAAGAAGGATTTATTTTCCCTACTAGGTCCAATTCCCATTGACATACGGGCCATGTGGATGTGAAAGGTTGTAACTCTTGCGCCGATGCATGAATTAGATTACCATGAATCTGACATTTTTGACACTTTTTAACATATTGATAGGCCTCCCTTTCCATGTTTGGCCAACAATACCCTAAACGGAGGAGTTTCTTAGCTAGGGTTAGCCCACTTGAATGGGTCCCACAAATACCTTCATGGACTTCTCATAAGGATGTTTCAGATTCATGATGATCCAGACACCAGAGAAGAGTACCATCTAGACCTTGACGGTAAAGGATGGCATTGATTAATGTATGTCACACAGATTGATGGATAAAGTTACACTTTTGGTTTCTAGAGAGATCAAGAGGAAGAATGTTATCTTTGAGGTAAGTATAGATATCTCCATATTGTGAGGGTTGAGTGTTGGTTATTTGGCATATGGTCTTTGAATCAGGATTATCGTATGCAAGATAAGATACGTGTTCAACCATAAACTCATATCGACCTTTCTTTTTCAATAATTGCAAAAGGGAGGAAATTGTCTCCATGGAATCTATAGCTTTATTTTTTGCCCTTGGTATTTGCTCAAACTTGATATCCATGAAGTAATTTTTAAGATCGTCTATCATTTTCTTATAAGGAATGAGCTTCTCATCCTTTGTTTGATACTCATCATTTACTTGATAGATGACAAGCTGTGAGTCCCCATACACTTGCATTTCTATGATTTTCCATTCAATAGCTACTTTGATACTGATAATCAATGCTTCGTACTTAGCTATATTGTTTGTACATGGAAACATTAACCTATAGGATCTTGGAATGGTGCATCCTTGAGGTGTGACAAATAGAATTCCTGCACCAGCTCCTCTTTGTGTATATGATCCATAAAAATAAAGCCTTCATTGGTGTGTTGTAATATTCAGGATGTTGGCATTTGGAAATTCAATGCTAATTGGATGATGATCCTATAATTGATCTTCAACTAGTTGATCCACTATTACCTATCCTTTGATGGCTCTCTTGTTGACATATTGGATGTCAAACTTGCTTAAGATCATGACGCATTTTGCAAGTCTCCCTATTAGAGTAGCTTTATCGAGTAGGTATTTCAATGGGTCTATTTTCACTATGAGCCTGACTATATGAGTCAACAAGTAGTGTCGCAACTGTTGGGTTGCAAATACCACTACCAAACAAGTCTTTTCTATAAATGTATAGTTTATTTCATATCCGTTGAGAGTCATGTTGATGTAGTAAATTGCTTCTTCTTTTCCTTTAGAATCCTCTTGTGCTAATAGAGCTCCTAAAGATATGTCAGTTGTTGTGCTATACAGTAATAGTGGTCTTTCCGCTATGGGTGGCATGAGTATTGGAGGTGACACCAAATACTACTTTATCTAGCTAAATTTTTTTTCATAGTTATGATCCCATTTGATTAAAAAAAATTTATGGCGTACATGATTAAATGGGTGACTCTTATCTACTAGCTTAGAGATAAATCTTGTGATGGATTGTAACCTGCCTTGTAGGGACCATAATTGATTGATATTTTTAGATGGCGGAATCTCCATTATTGCTTTAACCTTAGCTAGATCTACTTCAATACCTTTATCTAACACTATGTAACCAAGAAGTTTTTTGATGTCACCCCGAAGACACATTTCTTCGGGTTCAACCTTACATTGAATTTTTCTAGTCTAGTGAATATTTTATCAAGTATTTCTAGATGTCCTTCCCTGGTGTGTGATTTTTCTAAGATGTCATCCATATAATATTCCATGAAAGTATGCATCATGTTATGTAAAATTGTGGTTATTTCCCACTGATATGTCATACTTGCATTTTTCAATCTGAAGGGTGTGGCATTCCAACAAAATTTACCCCAAGGGAAAGTGAATTCCATCTTTTCTTGATCTTTAGGTGCTATTTTTATTGATTATATCCTGAGAAGCCATCCATTATAGATAACATGGCATGTCCTACTATTAGATCAACAATTATGTCAATGTTGGGAAAAGGAAAATAATCCTTTGGGAATGCCTTGTTTAAATCCCTGAAATCTGTGCATATTCTGATGCTATTATCAATTTTGGATACTAGCACAATGTTTGAGATCAATTTTGCATAATCTATGGACTTGATAAAACCTGGATCCAATAATTTCTTCAGCTCAACTTTAACCATAAGGTTGATGTGGGGATGCATCTTTCTCAATTTTTGTTTGAACGGTTTGATTCCCTTTTGTAGTGATAGATGATGCATTAGGAGTTGTGGATCCAATCCTAGCATGTCAGAATAAGACCATGCAAAATTTATGCATCGCTGCTCAAAGAATTTGGTGAATGCAGGCTTCTCTTGTTCTATCATGGATGATGCTAGATATAAGATCTTTTCCTTTTTAGTTGTTCCTAGATTTATAGACTTTCTCGGATCTACCAATACCGATGATCTATCAAGGTAATGCTCTAGTAGAGTGTCAAATATTCCATCTTTCAGTGCCTCATAAATATTTTCACTGTTAGATACGTTCTTTATTTTTCTCTTTTCAAATTCTAATGTTGCCTTAGAGAGGTTGTCACCATTAGATTTATTTTTCATGTTATTATTTTTGCAACTGAAAGATTTGGCACCCTCCTATTGTAAAGCATCGATATGAGTGTTATGAATAGTACTTGTATCAGTTTTGTCACTGCAAAGATAATTTATGAGGGTATCATCATTTGAAAAGACTAGTAAAGAATAGGTTTGGTGGGTTCCGAATAAATAAGTTTGGAGTTCATTAAAATTAACAAGTCATCAGATTGGATAAGGTCAACTATTGTAAGTGTCATGATAGCTAGGTGGTCAAATTTATTGGTAGGAAGTTTGAGGTCTATGACAGTACTCACCTCCAAGTCGTTTGATTCATTTGATGTCTGATCCTCCTCACTTGAGTCATCAATATTTGTTGATCCCATAACAAATGTTCTATCTCCTAAACTTTGTCCCTCCTCTCATAAGGGTGTATATACTTGGATAACATCAATCTCTTTGTTAGTATAGGATGTAGTAGATAGATGATCCCATTCATATTCATTGGAGTCTGTGTCGGAGCCATCTCTCATTTGTAGTATCCTTTCTATTGCTTTTTGGGTTTCTTCCTCTTTCTATTCAGTTATGTATCCTAATCCTATTTTGTCTTTAGGATGTAATGTTAGAGGTTGAATGGGTTCAATAATACTATCCTTTCTCTCACCAATTGGTCCTTGACCTTCGTAGCCCATTTTCTCTAAAATTTCCTTCCCTTTTCCATATTGATCTATTTTGATGCTGACATTCACTGATGTTGACGCTTCCTCGTCTTTGTATAGCCAATTGAGAATGGTTTTTTCTTCTTACACATCTTTGAGTGTACTTGCTTTTATAAACCTTTCATTTAGAGTTGTGATGGGTTGCAATGAACTTGGAGTATTTAATATGGGTTGTCCATATGTTTTTGGTGATGGTAGCAACTGTGATAGGCACAAAGATTGCTCAAGAGAATATTCTCCTCGGCCTTTTCCTTTATCTGAACCTTTTCTAAAAGTTGTGATAATTCATTCATAGGACCTTTGATGTTTGATGTATCTGCAATAGTTGTTCCTTTCTCTAGATTCTTCTTCTCAACCCATTTAGATATGAAATTGAGTTGGTTGTCAATAGTGGATGAAGTGGAAGTATTGACTTCTCTATTATGAGGTATCAGAGTGTCTTGAGTTGCTTTTAACATGTTGCAAGTCTGTGGATTATTGTTGTCAGCTGATATGGTGACCTCCTATCCATTTACTAGAAATTTTAGACATTGATGGTATGTTGAAGGTACCACTTGTATGTCATGGATCCATGGACAACACAATAGTATGTTGTATGTTAAAACCTTTTCTCACACTTGACAAACAATTTTTTTGACAATTGGCCCTACCTGAATTGGAAGTATAATAAGCCCTTTGGAAGACCTTTCCTCTTCATCGTATTCCTTTATTGTTATTTTACTCTTGGTGTCAATGGCGTTGTTAGAATAGTTTAGTGCGTGAATTAGTTTCAAGGTGCAAATATTTAAACCAGCTCCTCCATCTATTAGAACACGCTTGACATGGTGTTTATGGATCATAACTTCTATATGCAAGGCCACATTGTCAGGGTGATTTGAAGATACATCATCTTGTTCAGAGAATGACAAACAATTTAAGGTGTGGTGAAATGTCCCACCATGGCTTGGAATTGAGAAACATCTAATTTATTAAGGACTGTTGTAGCTGCCAGAGCCTATTTCAAAACTTCTTTGTGTGATGGTGAAATTTTGAGAAGTTCTAGAATGGATATTTGTGCGGGTATCTTTTGTAATTGGTCCATGATATTGTATTGATGTGATGGGTGAGTATTGCTTTTGGAGGAAATTCCTTTCAGTATTACTCTAGATTGCCCCCTTGTTGTTATATTGACTTGTGGATGGTCTTGTGTTTCCCTAATTTTTGGGACATTGATTTGATTATCAAACATGTTTTCACTTGGCATTATGTTCAGGGATTCAATGTCATTGATGTTTGTGTCATCTCTTTGATTATTAATGTCATTTTTCTCTACCTCGAAAAGGAAAAGAATGGTTGTGTCATAGACATGGTTTATACATTTTCCCTTACCACTAGAAGAAAACTCTCCTTTTTCATACTTGGGTAATAGATTGGTAAATGTAGTGTGATCATTGTTTGTTTGATGCCCTTCAACAGAAACCTTCTTGGCTTCGATCAAGTCTTGTATTAGGTTTTTTAGTTGCATACAATCACTTGTTTTATGTCCTTTATTCTTATTGAAATTAAAATAATCTGCATCATTCCACCAGGATGGTTTTACCTTTGGCTCCCAATTTTGAGCTTCTTGTAAAGTAATAAGTTTGTTTTCAATGAGTTCTCTCATTGTGGATTCCAATATTTGTCCTAATGGGGTGAATTTTCATTGATTGGATTGTCTTTGGTATGATGGTCAAGATTCTCCAATGTTGGTGTTATTGTTTTGAATTGTGCTCTGATTGTTGTTTTAGTTTTCATTTTGATTTGTTTAGACAGTTGATGCTTTTCAAATTGAATATTGGTTTTATATTGTCATTTGTAGGTTCATTGCTTCGAGTATTTCTATTTTTCTTCCAAAATTTTGGCTTGTCATTGTTTCCATAGTGATTTGCGTTGTTGGATGTTTCACTGTAGTGCTTAATCACTCCTCATTTGACTAGGGATTCTTTGATTTTGAGCCCATTCTCAATTACTTTTTTGAATTTTGTGGGACATTATTGCAATTCGAGTCTATAACTCATCTGATCATTTAAGTTGTCTATAAATAATTCAATCTTCTCCTCTTCAAGTATAGATCAAGGATATCTAGCAAACAAATTTCTCCATCATTGTAAGAATGATAAGAATGCCTCACCTTTTTAATGTTTCAGGTTATATAGATCCTTTATAGTTACATCATGTGTTAAGTTGAAGGAGAATTGATAAATGAATTTGTTGACCAATTCTTCGAAGGATCTAATCCCTAGTTGTAATTTTGACAAGCACTCCATACAATGGGCCTCCAAACTCCTAGGAAATAACCTCATGAGGTATGTATCTTCTTGTGAAAACTCAAGGCTCATTGTTCTAAATTCTCGTACATGGTCAATCGAGTTTCATTTTCCATTGTATTTGTCATATTTACGAAAATCACAATGCCTTGGGAAGGGTATCATATCCACACATGGATAAAAATGGTAAGGAAAAATGTCCTTTAATAAAAAAAATTTGTGGTTCATGTTTGCATGTTTTGAACCTGTTGTTGTAGGGCTTGCATTTGAGTTGTCAAGGCAACCACTTGATCCATATCCTAGGTGTGGTTTGGTTTTGTTTCATTGGTTCTAGGTGTTTCCTTCAACCGATTGATGTCAAAATATTTCAGAAGTTTGGCACCTAACTCTGCTAACATCAAGAGGTATTTCTCCATGTCTTGTTCTAAGACCTTTTCCATAAATTTATGAAAATTTCAGTCTTGTTGGGTGTGTTGTATATCCTCTTATGTTATTTCATTGTTTTCATGTTGTTGGTATCAGAAAAAAGGGTTTTCTTTAGTCATGTTTAGATTTTCAGTTTCCTTCTCTCTAATTTTTTGTCTTTGCAACCTTGTTAAGATTGACATACAAGTTTTGGTTGCTTTTCACTAAACTTAGATCTTCTATGTGGTGTTAGTGTCAATTTGATTTTAAAGAAGCACAATAGAATGATGTATTCTATTGACAAGGCTAAGTTAAAATTCTTGATTACCGAGTTTTGTTTTGTGATGGTAGTATGTCAAAATCCTGATGAGGAAACTTGGCTCAATAATCTAGGTTTTGTTTTTATAATTGGACACTTTGTATTTTGCAAGATCTGAATTTTTGTTTGAAAACAATTTAACTTGTAAGAACCTAGTTTATTTTAGGTTTTTAGGACACTGTCTAATCTATAAAATCTTTTTATCTGGTAAAATCCTATGTTTCTGATGTCAATATGTCTGACAGTTGTTTTAGAAGATTCTTTGTTTTTCCGTTTTGTGGAAACGCTAATACAGAGGGAAGAAGAACTAAAAAAGAATGCAGAAGCGCTATAATTTTTTATAAAAGTACTATAAAATAGTGTAGAAGCGCTAAGACAAAGCACAAAAGCACTAGAAGACTGGCTAGTAATTGACACTGGTAATTTTTGATAATGACAGAGTGCTATAAAATTAATTAGAAGCACTGAAACAGATGCTAGAAGCGCTATTCTTGACTATGTAAGTGCTAAAAGATTGCTCAGAAGCACTAGAATCGGGATATGACACTAGAATTTTCTGACAGAGTTTAGTTTGTTGTTGACAAAAGCACTGTAAGATTACTCAGATGTGCAAAAATAGAGGGTGGAAACACTATAGATTTTGTTTGATGCCAAGCAGGAGGCGGCAATATGGGTCTCTCAATTGCTATGTCTGCTTTCTCTTCTTCTTCGTCCAAGACTATAGATACTGTGAGGAATTGATGGGGTGTTTCATTCTTTTCAAAAATAAATGTTCTCAAACTATTGATAATGTCAGTTTCAGTGCCTTCAATGTGTATGTTACTGGGCTAAAATATTGGTGTGGTTAGCCCTGGTTGTTGAACGGGAGTTGTAGGTCGCCAAATGGTCATAAGGTATGTCTTATGATGGTTTCAATACCTTATATTAATGTCATTCATTACCTATTCCCAGGAAGGAGGTAGTAACATGGGTCTTCCTACTGCTATGTTTTTCTTTTATTCTTCTTCATTCAAAATGATGGATGTTGTAAGAAACTGATGGGGTGTTTTGTTTTCCTCAAAAATAAATTCCCTCAAGTTACTAATAATGTCAGTTTGGCCATTTTCAAGATGTATAAGGCTAGGTTGTATGATAGGTGGTATAAGGCCTGGATTTTGAATGGGAGTTGTAGGTTGCCAAATGGTCATATGGTGGTAACTCCTTGATTTTGGATGTCAACCTAAGGTTTCCAAATACTTGTCTATCATAAGAACTGATCAAGTCTAGTGGAGTATTCTATGGCGGGTTATGGAATGGAGGATTGACAAATACATTGACTATGGTTAGATTCATGTGAAAGAGAACTTTTCTCAATATAAGCTTGTGAATTCAAAGGTTCTACAACATAATCATCAGTGTAACCCCTATCGAAATCATGAAACCTATGGAGGAATGTTCTATGATGAAGCAAAGTCTTCCTATTCTGATACAAGAAATGTCTTCTTTGCAAAATATACATTATGTAACTAAGTGGTGTCTTGGGTTTTCTAATTCTCTTGGAAAGATATTTTCTTAAAAACTTAGTGGTTTTCCAATCTCTAATCATATATTCTCAGTTTTGATTTTGTTCGATTTGTTTGTATTTTTCAAGATGATCTTTTATCTGAATTTTAATGATTTTGGAATACACAACACTCAAATGAAGACAATTGTTTTTAAGAGTTGTAATCTAAAAAAGTAGTGTATGTTCAAAAGAACCACACATGGTCCTATTTTCAGTGGTTTGATAACAATAAAGCACTTCAAACAGACTCACTCTTAATAGTCAAAAGGTCATCATTATACTCAACAACACACATCTTAAAATTGTGTCGACTCACACAACCGTGTCACACCTAAAGGGCACCCATGTTTTTCTCTTTTCCAGGTGTGTACTCAAGGTTATATTTCTTGTTCCCCTGAGCAAACGTTATGTGAAAATTATTCGGTGAGTTTCTTGGGGGAAGATTCTTCCCTCCCCTTGCACTGCAAGTATTACAATGTTTGGTTACTGACTCAACTTGTAGATTCTTAGAAAGGGTTTCTATTTGAAGAGGCAATAATAAATTGCCTCAGGAGACCTCCCAAGCTTTAGAACAAAGGTTTTAGTGATGGTTATCTTGTACAATTCTGACACAAGTGGGTTTCCCCATGTTTGCTTTAAATTTTATAGTGGGGTGGAAAAGCCTGGCTTTGGTTTAAACCCACTTAGGGCATTCTCATAGGGTGAGTAATTTTTACCACTACAAAAAACCTTCTAAAGGATGTAATATAACTTGAAGAATGCATAAAATGGATGAGTCTGGATTTTTGGATCACCCAGTTAAGGAGAGAGCATATTCCTATCAACCATACAAACACATAAATCACTTGTTCAATTTTAGAGCCCAATAAAAAAAATTATAACCTATGTGAAGATTTTTCTTTATAGTGAAGATGTTGCTTCACAAAAATACATGGTGTTCATTTTTAAATCCCAAATTAAAAAATTTGGTGACTACCCAAGATTGAAAATTTTTTAATCCAAATGAAAATGTGACTATCCTAGGATTGATTCATTTTTAAACCAACTAAAAAATTTCCTATCCTACATTGATTCTTTTTAAATAAATTGAAGTGCCTATCCTAGATTGATTCTTTTTAAACCAACTAAAGAAGTTCCTATCCTATATTGATTCTTTTTAATCCAACTAAAGAAATGAAATTAACTGGCCGTGGATGGGTTGGATCCAAAAAATGAATTACACAGAAGTGCTATGACAGTGGTGAGAAGTGCTATAGAAATACTTAGAAGCGCTATAGAAATAGCAAAAAGCGCTATAGAAATAGCCTAAAGCACTATAGGATTTTACAAACATGCTAAAACCGATGTTGGATGTGAATTTTCAACTTGTGTTGTAAGGTAATGATCAAAGCGCTATAATTTTCTTCAAAAGTGTTAAAACAAGTAGATGTGCTATAGTTTGTCTTAGAAGCGCTATAGAATCTTCTAATCACACTAAAACAATTTATGCCAGATACCTGTACAAAAACTTTCCAAAAAAACTTGTTAAAAACATGGAGTACAACCCCATGATGGGCATCAAAATGTAAGTGTGGAAAAATTAAACTAAATATAATTAAATACACCTCTTAATGAAACATTATATCAATATTAAACATGAATTAAACTAATTTAAAACAGAGAAAAGCTTGAAAGCATCTCATTGTCTCTTATCTCCAAAGATTTATGAGTCACGTGAAGACTCTCAGATTTGATAAAGTACTATGACTATTAAAATACCTATTCAGAAAATGAAATGATGCTAAATGTTGTGATGTGATGATTGCTAATGATTCCTAGATAATACGGAGCTACTGTAAACTATCTTGACATGAAACTTGCTAAATGGAAGCTATAGTAAAAACTAATGATCCTGCTGTGATTCTAAATCTACTGATGCTATGATGCTATGCTAATATGCTAAATGATAATTGATGCTAATGACAATGATAATGCTTAATATGCTTAAGTGCTAAATCCTGCAGAGTAAGTTTGCATAAAAGATGATGATTCTCAGGATCATTTTCATGCTTCAGAAGGCTGTATACATAGATTTCTGGCAATAGTTTTGCACAGGGGTAACATAGCGGAGGCTGAGATTAAATCTAGAGATTTGAATGGTAAGAGATGAGAAGTTGATCATGGGGATTTTTCCTTCTCATGAAAACACCAGGCAAGATGAGAGGAAAGATTTCAAGAAGAAGATTGAGAGGATTGCCTGTAGGTTTTTCCCCAAGGCTTTTCCCGTCAATGCTAGTTAAATTAATTAGATTATAAAAATATAATTTTATTGGTGAGTGAATAGAGGGATTTGATTTATGATTTTATTTAAATATTTTTATTTATTTAAATTCGCAAAAAGGGAGATAAATAATTTAATTAAATAAACTATAGAAGTTTGTTTATTAAATTAAATAGAAGAAGTATGATAATCAAACAATAAAGTATAAATATTTATTTATTTAATTAAGATTGAATATGATGCAATAATTAAATAATTCCAACTATAAAGTTGTTTATTTAATTAAAACTGAAGAAATAGCAGAATTTAGAATGTGAACTATTTAAATAAGTATTTAATTTATTTAATAGTAGATGAATTTGAATATGATATTTAAATCGAATTTTTTTATTTAAATAAGATGAAAAAAATTGAATCAAGATTGAATAATTATGATGAACTATTTAAATAAATATTTCCTATTTATTTAATAGTAGAGGATTTTAAGGATTAATTAATTAAATAAGTCGTATTTAATTAATAAGATTTCTCTAGACCTTTTTTAGGTGTATACAACAAGATCAAGAGTTAGGTGAGTTGATATCATTTTCATGTTATTACTGTATCTTTCTCTTTCATTTAATTATCTTTTCAAGGGTTTAATTACCAAAAATGGGGTTTGACCAAGGGAAACCCCTGTTCACTAACCCTAATAATTTTTCTCCTTTTGCTTGTGTGTTTCCAACCTTTTGTTTGCAGATTTGATAGGTTATAAGGTGTTGAAGATTGATTTTCATGTCAAGTAGGTACTTCAAGTCAACATAAGTCAAATTCAAGCTTGGAGAGACTTATCTAACTTTTTTCTACATATTTGACTTTGGCAACTCGACAAGTAGACATTTCTAGATCTGGTGTTGTAGAGTTGTCTCCTAGTTTTTAAGAAATTTTGGAGAGGAATGATTCACCTCCTATGGTGAATGAGTCCCACCTTAGGATTGGAAACTTGAACTTTGTTAGATTTTAGATCTCGACAAACAGAAATCAACTTCCGACAATTTTTCATTAGTAGGAATACTGATTTGCCACCGTGGGCGAATGAGTCCCACTGTGAAAAATCAGTAAAATTCATCAGCATTCCATAAAATCTAGATAGCTCATATTTCATCCAAATGCACTCATATTTACCCATGTACCTTCTGTTTTGCATAATTTCTTCATTTTCATAGTTGTTGGCATATCATAATGTGTTTTCAAACAATCCATAAATCTTAGTTTTGCATTCATTTTATTTCATTTTAATCATTCAATTGCATTTACTTAAGTTCATTTACATCATATCACATAGAATAAATCCTAATTTGAGTGTTACATAAGCATTTTGGACCTAAATCTCTCTCCTTTTAGGTGAAAAACCCTAGAAGTGCAAGAGTAGCATCTAGGTTCCCAAAATCTATGTCACATTTTGGTGAACCCGACTTTTGAACACTTTAAATTTCTGACTGCATTCATATCTTGCATCATAGTTTTCATTTGCATTAGCATTCAATTAGGACATTGATTTGTTATTGCATTCTAGGACATTTCATTTTGCATTAGTGAAATATTCATTTAGTTTTCATTTTTGCATTCAATTTCATTAAAAAAAGTAAACATATACATTTTATATTTGTAATTGCATTCTATAGAACATTTAAATTATTCTTAAAATTTTGAAAAACACAAAAAAATTGCATCCTGGGACTTATTCGCCACCGAGGGCAAATCAGTCCCTCTGCATTTCTGAAACAACATTTCTACAATCTCTTTGGCATTTTTTTGCATTCCACTTTTTTGTTCCTACATTTTTTTTTCATTTAAAGATTCTCTATTTTTCTTCATTTATTGCATCTTACTTTATTTGCATCATGGAATTTTCTTTCAATAAGTTTTGGAATTCCTTAAAATCATTGGTAGATATGTCAAACTATACTTTTTGTTGTGACCTTAATGACCTTGAACAATCTCATGCTCCTTTAACTCCTCATGATTTTCCCCCTCCTGATGTAGACATCATTGGAGAAGATGATGTTAGCATGAACAAGTTCTACAATGATTTCCTTGAAAACCTAGAAGCAAATGCAACCTTTTACCCCTCTATGAGATCACAAGAACTTCCTACCATTGCACCACCTAATCACTTTGCTTATTTACATCCTAAATTCAATATAGGACCTATGGTTCCTCCCTCAAGTGGACCTAGTTCCTCTCAACAACCACAATCCCAACCATTCTATGAAAAAAAGTCATGAAACATTCCTATTAACCTTGAAGAAAAATATGAAAAAGGATTCACTATCTTAAGTAAACAAGGTTGTGACACAAAACATGAAGATGACACCCATCAACTTCTCAAACAACAATCAACTGAAGCACATACAACAAGACTAGGATATCAAGATCCTTCTCATCCTGAGAGACATCCTCTTCAACCTAGGAGACTTGGGGATGCTAGTACAATGATCTTGAATCCTACAACTAACTTGAACATTCTCCTTCCACGTGAACAACCCTACGCTCCTTCTAATGATAAGGATGTTAGGATCCCTATGAGTCCCCTTCCTCCTATTCATGAAACAGGAGAACCTAGTAAACACAAATGACCATACAAATTGAAGAAGCTTAAGTTTCCTACACATCCTCCACCTGAATTTGAAAGGAGGCTTCGACTACTTTTAAACATAGGTCTTATACTCTTACCACCTTCAAATAGGTTGGTCATTCATCCTGATGATTCTCATATACCATATTACAAATATCATCGTATCCTTGGACATTGAACAAAAGAATGTTGGACATTGAAAGACATACTGGATAAGTATCACTTCACTGATACTGATTGTTTCCCCATCATACCTTAAACTAGTCTACATCCCTTTTTTCATGCCATAGTTGTAGGATTTACAATTCTCACTATTACATGACCCTTTCCCATCACCCATCTCGGCTCATTCTTTCCTTTACACTTTTTGGGGGCAAGACATATTTAGCCTTTTCATTGTAATGCATTTGTTTTTGTCTCTTAACAATGTTATTCCTTTTTCACTTGTTCATCCAAGATTGAGAAACCAATAACTTAGTTAATGGTTGACTTACATTTGCATTACTTGTCTTTTTCCTTTTTCTTTTCACGTGTCTATCATGCTCCCCTATATCATGCATTTGATGTTTCCTCTCTTTGTACACTTCTTCTATTCATACCTTTATTCTTCTGTTCGTTGAGCTTTGTTTTTTTTTTCCTTTTGGGGATGACACAAAGCATAGAGATGCCCCACATCTCTTCCATGTTGACCTAAACGGTCCTTGTCTTTTCTATTTTTTTGGTTTTGTGTTTTCCTTTTGGGGATGATGCGAAGCGTAGAGATGCCCTATGTCTCTTCCATGTTGACCCAAACGGTCCTTTTTCCTTTTTTTCCTTTGTATTTTCTTGTGTTTTCCTTTTGGGGATGACACAAGCCATTGAGACTGACATGTCTCATTCATGTTTACCCAAAAAAAATTTTGCCTTTTTGTTTCCTTTCTTTTTGCTTGTGCTTTCCTTTTTGGGACACTGCAAGGCATCGAGACCACAATGTCTCTTCCATGTTGACTCAAAATGGACTTTTTTTTCCTTTTTTTTCTCTCTTTGTGTCATTCTTCTAGTTCTATGTGTATTTAGGGAATGATGACAGTTTCGCCCTCTTTCATAAAAACATTGCAACAACAAGCATACTAACCCAAAATCCATAAATCCCTTATGTGTTTGGTGTATTTTATTTCTTTCTTTTTCCTTGACATGATGCAACCTAACTTTGAAACATATGACTTGGCATAGAGCTTTCCAGGTTGGATCTCATGTCTTGTTTTCTTTTTGCATTTTCTTTTCTTCTCTACTTTCAAGTAATTTCTTAGAGAACGATGTGTAGCAATTCCTTTAAGGTGGGGTGCATACATTACCATTATTTCATTGAGCATTCATGCTTCTTAGTGTAGCCTTCTAATTTACATGATGAGTTTGTCACTTTTTGGATGACATTGGGTGTGATTTCCTTCATAAGTTTGATATTTATAATCATATTGCATTCCTCTTAGTGGCTTGATGCGACACACTACATACCCTAAGTTATCAATATACTATTCTTTGATTGGTCCTCTCTTGGACACATTAGACACAATGTTCCCTAAGTGATTGATCTTACATAAAATGAACAAGACTCCTTTGAACAATCTTTCACATTACATTTCTACATTTCTTGGCCACCTTGCATAACACAACTTGCATGCCTGTAGTGCTGAAATATTTTAAGCTTAACATTTACATTTCATTTGGATTTTTGGCACCTTGTTAAGCTTATCAAGCAGTATAAATTTAACATGGTTGAGTAGGAAGCCCACCTAGCGGCATGAATTTTCCCCATAGCCACTTTTGTATTTTGTGATTGCATGCCAACTAGCATATGTATCTTACATTTTGGGCTCTCACCCCATGGACAACTAGTTATGTGGCCCGAAATTGAGTATATATTTGGAATTTCTCACCCCACAAACAACTAGTTCTGTGGCCCTAGAGTGAGTGTACACATTCTCTTTTTCAAACAATCAACGTAGATCTCTTTTCACAACTAGTTGGATTGATGATCAAAGCTTCATCTAATTCATTTCAACACTTGTGTGTTCCTTTTTTTCCATGTTTAGTTTTCCATGGGATCTTTCTCCTCGAGGCTTGATCATCTCTCTTGATTGTTGTATTCCATCTTGCTAATGTAAGTACGTTTGAACCCTCCCCTCGATGTTCATGGCTACTTTAGTGTGTGTTTGAAGTAGGTTCATCCTCTCACTAAAGTGGGGGCTAAATGTGTCATAGAAAAATGGCCCTTGTCATTTTCATGGCCTTTTAGGTCTTGTTTCATGGTGTTGGAACTATGTTTCTTTGATTTTATGCTATAACATAGCTTCAACATGATTATTTAGGTACTAAAACTCAAAGAATGACATCTTGTGAAGGTGTTGTGAAGTGTTGTAAGAAATTTCTACATTCTTCTAGACTCTATTTAATATAATTTTCCTAAACATCACCTTTTTAATCATCAAAAATTCCTATGTTGAAGTCTTGTAAAGTATTGTAACCAGCCTTCATGCTTTTCTAGACACATCTTCACTATTTACACCTTTCTCATGCTTTATTTTATCTTTTTATGCCATAATATGTCTTAATTAAGTGTATTTTTGAATGTTATCCAGAAAAATAACATTAAATACAACATTATTCCCGACACAGTTTGTTTTTAGGTCCTAGGTGGGACCCATTTGCCATGGGTGGTGAATGAGCCCCCCTTGGCCCCAAATTCAAAATATTTCAAATTTCCTTTCATGATTTTATTCAAAAACACTTGATGTTGGCCTATGATGAGGTACGAGTGGGAAACTACAACATAAGAATTGTATAAATAAGTGATTTTCATCTCATTTTAACCCCCCATTCATCAAATTCACCTATTTACCTATACATTCAATCACTCAAGCATTTTACATCAACAATTAAAGCACTTTTCAAGAACTTTGAAGATACTATTGGCATTACTTCAGAATTACAAGATCAAGAGTTAGGTGAGTTGATATCATTTGCATGTGATTACTTTATCTTTCTCTTTCATTTCATTATCTTTTCAAGGGTTTAATTACCAAAAGTGGGGTTTGACCAAGGCAAACCCCTATTCACTAACCCTAATCATTTTTCCCCTTTTGCTTGTGTGTTTGTAGCCTTTTGTTTGCAAATTTGGTAGGTTATAAGGTGTTGAAGATTGATTTTCATGTCAACTAGGTACTTCAAGTCAACATAAGTCAAATTCAAGCTTGGAGAGACTTATTTGTCTGTTTTCTACAAATTTGACTTCGACAACCCGACAAGCAGACATTTCCAGATCTAGTGTTGCAAAGTTGTCTCCTAGTTTTTCATAAATTTGGGAGAGGACTGATTTGCCACCTGTTGTGAATGATTCCCACCTTAAGACTGGAAACTTGAATTTTTTCATATTTCAGATCCTGACAGATAGAAATCAGCTCCCGATAGTTTTTCATCGGTAAGACGACTGATTCATCACCCTAGGCGAATGAGTCCCACTGTGAAAAATAAGTAAAATTCATCAGCATTCCAAACACTCTAGATAGCTCAAATTTCATCTAGGTGCACTCATATTTACCCCTATACCTTATGTTCTACATAATTTCTTCATTTTCATAGTTGTTTGCATATCACAATGTGTTTTCAAACAAGGCATAAATCTTAGTTTTGCATTCTTTTTATTTCATTTTAATTAGTTAATTGCATTTAGTTAAGTTCATTTACATCATATCACATATCACACATCCTAATTTGAGTATTACATAAGCATTTTGGACCTAAATCTCTCTCCTTTTAGGTGAAAAACCCTAGAAGTGGAAGAGTAGCATCTAGGTTCCCAAAATTTGTCTCACAGTTGCTCTGATTTTATGTTGTGACATGGATTGAACATGCATATTTAGGTACTAAAATTCAAATAATGGAATATTGTGAAAGTGTTGTGAAGTGTTGTAAGACATTTCTACATTCTTCTAGGCTCTATTAATTGCACTTCACCTAAAAATCACCTTTTTACACATCATCAAGTCCTATTTTGAAGTGTTGAAAAGTCTTGTAACAAGATTTTATGCTTTTCTAGGAACATATTCATTATTTATCCTATTCTTATGACTTATTTTACCCCTTTATGCCCTCATATGCTTTTATTAAGTGTATTTTTTAATATTATCCCAACAAAGAACATTAAATACAACATATTTCCTGGCACACATTTTTAGGTCCTAGGTGGGACCCATTCCCCATGGGTGCCGAATGAGTCCCCCTTGGCCCCAAATTAAAAATATTTTAAATTTTATTTCGGTATTTTATTAAAAATCACTTGATGTCGGCCTGTGATGAGGTATGAAAGGGTTACTAAGGCACAAGTGTGTATAAATAAGTAAATTTCACCTCATTTCAACCCCCATTCATCAAGTTCATTTATTCACCTATTCACTTAATCATTCAAGCATTTTACAACATTCAAGCATTGAAGCATTGCAATTGTAAGCTAATAGCAATTGCATGTTGTTAGTTTATGAGTATGTGCAGGATCATGATGGGCCAAAAAGTGGTGATATGATGGGTATGTGTAGGGCATGTGGTTGATGACTTCTTTTTACCCAAAATTGATGAAACGAAAAGGGTTTTTAAGGGAGATTCTCAGCTTTCCACCAATATAAATTATGCTTTACTTTGAATTTAATAAATAATTATTATTCATTTTCTATTTGAATTACAACTAAAGTTGTGATTGATAGGCAGATTGAAAAACATCTATAGCTTTCAAATGGTATCACATTTTTTGAATATGAAACATGCATCACATTCTATGCTTCACATACTATAGGATTACAAAAAAATGAATTTCATGAAGTTTTGACCAAGTTAAGGTGGTCAGACATACAATTTTTTATATTTTTAAAAATTTGTAATAAATAATTCATAATTAATTATTTACTTGGAAACAAATTACAAAAAAGAAATCATCACATTGAAACATGAATCCTCTACTTATATCTAAAATCTTATAAAAAATTATTATCATTTTATTGTGGTTAGCGTGGTCATATAGACACCTACTTCTTATTTTTTCCCTGAAATTTAAGTACTACTATATTGAAATTTTAAATTTTCACCAAATAGATTTTATTTATTTTTAAATAAACCTAGTAGTTTAAAAACGACATTCAATTTTCTACAGTAACTATTCTTACATTTTTTTGAAATAATATAGATAACTTATTCAAATTTTTATGTCAAGTCGCCTAACTCTGATTTTTCTAATTTTTTTGCCACTTAAAGGCCTATTGTTTCCATTATGATCCTTCACATACCCTTATCATTCCTTTGCATTTCATTATTTTATTAAAGATTTGATTACTAAAATGGAGTTTAACTGAGGAAAAACCCTATTCACTTACCTTAAACCATTTGTCCCTTATTGCATGTTTGTTTGCAGACCTAGGTATGTAAATTTGACAAGCTTCTTGCTGTTAAAGATTGGCTTAAAAGTCAACTAGGTGCTTCAAGTCAACTTATGTCTTTTTCAAGCTTGGATAAGGTTTTATTTTTGTCTCTTGCAAAATTAACTTCAGCAACCCAACAAGTAGTGATTTCCAAATCTGGTGTTGCAAAGTTGTCTCCTAATTTTTCAAAAATTTGAGAGAGGACTAATTCACCACCTGTGGTGAATGAGTCCCACCTTAGGACTGAAAATTTGAATTTTGTCAGATTTTGATCCCGACAATCAGAAACCTACTTCCGATAGTTTTTCACCAGGAGGAGGACTAATTCGCCACCTTGGGTGAATGAGTCCCACTATGAAAAATTAGTGATTTCAACTAGCTTCCACAACATCCTAGATTCATCATATTTTTCCCAGGTGCACTCATATTTAACTCATTTCTTTTTGTTCTGCATATTTCTTTCATTTACTTCATTGTTTGCATATCACAATGTGTTTTCAAACATAACTTAATTTGCACTTTGGAATTCATTTTAATTCATTTAAATCAATCGATTGCATTTAGATAACTTCATTTAGGTTAGAAAACATAACACATAACATTAATTGAATGAACAATTCGCATTTTTGCTCCTATCTGTCTCCTTTTAGGTGAAAAATCCTAGACATTCAAAAGTTGTCCATAGGAACCCAAAATTCAATGGTTCATCATCAACTAAGTGATACCATCACAATTGCATCTACTAGTTTTGAAAAGACAAATTTTTAGATAAAATGGGTCGATGGGCTAGATGTAGAGGTGGTGACACAAGTATTAGCCAATTTAGAAGAGTATAAGCAGTGGAAGATAGGTTAAATTTTGAATTTTAAAAAAGGAATATGTTTTTTTGTTGAACAGTACAATTGAGAGGGGGTGAGTGAATCAATTGTATAAAATTTAACCTTTAATACTTTCACCTAAAGTTAGATCAATAATCATTCACAAATTCATTACTCTGTTAATGTGATTAATCATTAAGCACGGAAGCAGAAACTGAAAGAAGTAAAAACATACACACAATAACACTAGATTTACATGGAAAACTCAATGAGGTAAAAAACATGGTGAGGATTAGCTCACAATATAAAGAATTCCAAAACTGAATACAAAGGCCCACTGCTAGAAAGGCTCACTATCAAGACAAGACTTACTTGTCTAAAACATGACTTATTGTCTAATGAGGGTTAACCACCCGGAGGGCTCACAACCATAGAATTACAAAGAATATAGAAGAGGATAGTTATAGATTGAAAAAATATATCAATACAACAAATATTTCCACCACAATTCACTCACACACATGCAAACTTGCATCAAAGATGTCAAATGCCTTTAGCTCACTCCCTTTGGAACCCTAATAGTAAATTCATAGTGATCTACTCAAACTTGCATCACACGCACTATTTCACATCTATCTCACATATGTATTTCATCTATCTTGTCTTCCATCAACATACCTACTTCAACCTTGAAACTCATCCAAGGTCAGCCACACACCATTTGTATTTACAAATGCAAAATAGGTCAAAGAAAAAATATTCTATGGTGGAATTGGAATGAGGGCAACCCAAACACATACTTAATGAGGACCTAAATAAGTCCTTACATTCTTCAACATGCTTCCATAAACTTCTTGAGTAGTGTTCAACACAAGGTCGACCAACACCAGTGTAAAACACATAAAATGATTAAGAACACGCAACCTTAACATGATCCAATCTTCCCAGAAAAAAAAAAAATCACTTGAACATTACCTTATCAGTTTACTCTCAGAACCTCAAGTTCTGAAACTAGAATACGGAGAAATCTAGAGCAACTACATTTCTCTTGGACCTCAACCAAACACACTAAAAATCACAGTCACATACTCATGAAGATATCTTGCACTGTACAACAATCTAGAAGCCCAAATTCTAGATACAACTACTAACAACCATAAATAATATGTCATGAACTCATAAGCATAGAAGCAATAAAAAGCACATCCCATAGCACATCCTGGAATACTTGCAAACTTTCTTTATTATAACTTTCTCAATATCCTTGACATATACAACCAATAACCAACTTTCATGACATCAATGACAACAAAAACTAGTTGACAACCAGTTAACTAGTTGACATCAATGGCAACACCTTCATACTTGCAACAATCTCCCCCTTTGTCACTAATGGAAAAACATGATGTGAAAAACCATCAAAGACAACACAAGAACTCTGAACCATCAATCTCCAGAATGTTTTATCCCCCCTACTTTTTCACATGGTACTTTATCCACCTTTGACATCAATGGCAAAGGAAAAAGATATTTTACATTGCTCTCCCCTTTGACATTAAGAACATTACCAGTACTGAATAATCCCCCTTAGTATTACACCCAAAAAACTACACAATGACAACATGTGACATTACTTGCTCCTTGTGAGAGTTAGATAGATTAATAGATCCATCAGACTGATGCATCTCCATATGCATCTTATTCAAGAAAGGAGGGGAAATAACCCCTAATTTATTCTAGAGATACTCAAAGTATATTTAGGAAGAGCCTTAGTAAATATGTCCACAATCTGATAATTTTTAGGTACATACTCAAGCTTTACTTCATTCCCCATAACCTTCTCTCTCAAAAAGTGATACCTTATAGATATATACTTTGTCCTTGAGTACATCACTGGATTCTTTAAAATGTTAATTGCACTTGTATTATCACAAAATATAGAGATGGAATCATCATACATTACTATGATATCCTTGAAATTCTATCTCATCCACAAAACTTGTTTGCAATAGGATGTTGTAGCAATATACTCATCCTCTGTAGTGGATAAGGAAACTAAATTTTTCTTTTTACTTAACCATGACACCAATTTGTAACCAAGAAATAATGCACCACTACTTGTGCTTTTTTGTCATCTCTTTTGATATAACATTTTCTTCCAAATACCTTGAAGTACTTTACAATAATAATTTTTCCATACCAAAACTCATAGGGATTATTAGTGATGTTGGATTTTTCTTGAATTCGGTTAAACACATAAATAATAGTGTGAATTTCTTCTCTCTAGTAAACTTTTGGTAGACCTGCCTTATTGATCATTGTTCTAGTAGCTTCTTGAACCATTATGTTCTTTCTTTAAACAACTCCATTTATTTTAGGATATCTCAGAGTAGAAAATTGTCTTCTTATTCCATGTGCTTCACAAAACATGTTAAATTCATTGGAGGTGAATTCACCACCTATGTCATACCTTAAGTATTTTATTTTCATTTCCTTTTCAACCATAGGTTTGAATGCTTTGAATTTGTCTAATCCATCATATTTTTCTCTAGAGTAATCATCAATCAAAAGCATAAAGTACTTGTCACCTTGTAGAATTCTCACCCTTGTGGGACCAGATAGATCCGTATGAATTAAATCTAGTAGTCCAAAAATAGATTGTTCCTTTGACCTAAAGTTGCATCTAGCTTGCTTTTCAAACTAACAATCCTTGCACATAGCATTAATAGGCTATGTGATTCTTGGTATATCTCCAATAGCTTGTACAACACTAATTCTCACCATATTATCAAAATTCATATGAAACATTCTTCGGTGCCATACCCAATTGTCATTAATCTAAGACATACATCAATGTCCATCTGCACCCTTAAGTTGATAAATATTTCCTTTAGACTTCTCTCTAGTAGAAATCACTATTCAAGATCCTTTCCATATGTACCATAGAAAAATGGATCATTGAAATTTTCAGGGTTATTTAGGTCTTTCTTTCATGATGCTTGGTCTATTTTTCTTTGATTCAATGTTGCAATGTAACTCATGCATTCACTTTAGGTCCTAAACATTCAAATTATGATGTCTTGTGAAGATTTTGTGAAGTGTTGTAACACATTTCTACACTTTTCTATACTCTTTTCATTATAATTCACCTAAAAATCACCTTTTCATCCCTTATTAAGTCCTATTCTAAAGTGTTGTAAAGTCTTGTAACAAAATTTCACACTTTTCTAGGCTTACTTTCACTATTTAAACCTTTCTTATGCTTTATTTTACCCCTTTATGCACTCACAAGACTTAATTAAGTGTATTTTTGAATGTAAACCCGAAAAACAACATTAAATGCAACTTAATTTTGGGTTTTTATTTAAAAATACCATATGTCAGCCTATGATGAGGTATTACTGGGTAATTAGGGCATGGGTGTGTATAAATAATTATTTTTCCATTCATTTTACACCTAATTCATTCAAGCATTCAAGCATTCACTCAATCAACATCAAGTAGCATTCAAACACTTTGCAAACATTCATCAAACATTTTGGAGCAGCCATTGACATATCTTCAAATTTCTTCAACAAGGTTGTGGTGATTTTAGGACATTTGCATGTTGTTATTCATCGTTTCCTTGCTTATTCCATTTCATTTCTTTATTAAGGGTTTGATTACCAAAGTGGGATTTGACCAAGGCAAATCCCTATAACCTAACCCTTAACCATTTTTCCCATTTTGTATGTGTGTTTACACACTTGTGTATGCATATTTTTCAAGCAATTAGGTGTTGAAAGGTGGTCAAGAATTCAACAAAGTGTTTCAATTCAACTAAACCCTATTTCAATCTTGGAGACAACCTACAGTCCATTTTCTAAAGATTTGAGTTCGTCAACCCGACAAGAAGACAAGTGCAGATCTAGAGCTACAAAATTGACCTTTGATTTCACAGAATTTTGGGAGAGGACTGATTCACCATTAGTGGTGAATGAGTCCCACCTTAAGGCTAAAAAAGGTGATTTTTTCATATTCCAGTTCCCGACAGTCGAAAACCTATTTTAGGAGATTTCACAGCAGCAAGACTGATTCGGCATTAGTGGTGAATGAATCTCACTAGTGATTTGCAATTATTTTTCTAACAGTCTAGAATCTTCTCAGATCTTCAATCTACCTCCAAGTTCACTCTGATTAGCCTCTTTCAATTATGTTTTGTATTTATTCATGTTTTAGTTCATTATTGCATATCACATTGTGTTTTCAAACATTGCATTTTACATTAGTTTTCCATCATTAGTCAATCAATTTCATTATTTAGTTACATTTACAGAATTTCATTTAGTCTTAATAACATCATACAATCCTCTATTTCAGTGAACCACTTCAATTTTGTAGGTTATTCTATCTCTATCCTTTTAGGTGGAAGATCCTAAGAGTGCAAGAGAAGTCTATAGAATCACAACCAATCAAAATTGTTAGTTCATCATATTTCACATTTCTCATCCTTGAACACAATATTGTATCCTTTACTATACATTTTTCCAACATTGAAATGATTATGCCTTAAGCCCTTATCATAGTAGACATCATCAGTATCATGCTTGCCATCAAAACTGACTAAACCTATCCCACAAATCTTAGCACCAATATCATCTCCAAACTTAACTAATCCTCCATCATATTTTTCAAGTTTAACAAACTTACTTTTATCACCAGTCATGTGATGTGAACAACCAATGTCAACAACCCATTATTCTTTTCTTGTTTAGAATGAAGTGCAGAGATCACATTACCTTCAACCTTCTTCATCCTCCATCCGCACTTTCAATCACATATCTTTCAATATTAGTAGGAGTAGATCCCCATCTTTTATATCCAAGAACAAGCACTCATTATCATCAAAATCTCCATAATCAAACTCTTCATAAAAAATACCAGCATCTTCATTTACATAATATGCTCTCTTGATCATCTTTCCTTTGTTTTCTTTTCCTTCTCTTTGTTTTTTCCTCTCGTCTCTTTTAGGACATCTTGAATCATAATGACTAACTCCTCCACAACTAAAACATTTGAAAGGTAACTTACCTTGATACTTACCAAAGCCCTTTTTCATTCTTCTTACAAATTTTTCTTCCACTTCATCGAAGTTCTCTTCATCTGGTTCTTCAAATTTTGTAACCCTAAAATTAGTTTCTCTCTTTGATCCATTTCTTAGGCTAGTATTTCTCATTTCAAATGATGTTAGAGTACCCAACAACTAATCTTTAGTATACATCTTATAATCTACAAATTCCTCAATAGTAGATACCTTTTCACTATATGCATCAGGAAGAGTTTTGAGAATCGTCTTCACTATCCTAGATTCATCAACCATTGCACCAAGTCCTTGCATCCCACCTACTAGCTCATCCACTCTCTTTAGTTATTTGTAGGATCTCAAATTCTGCCTCCAAATTCTGCAACTTTGCTTCTTTAACCTTTTGATCTCCTTCATGGATCTTTTCTAATGCATCCCAAACCTCTTTAAGAGTCTTCAGATTTACATCTTTAATTAATTCAGAATGTGAAAGACTATTCTTCATAATAATCTTTTCCTTTAAATTGTTTACTTCATGCACCTTAATTTCATAAACAGTACTTGGACCATTAGTTGAAGCTTTTTCAACATCATATCCATAGTATTCTAGATATCCTTCAATATTTTCCTTCAAGAAAGTGTAGTTGGTGCCATCAAGCTTAGGGAATTCAATATTTATCTTGTTCACCATCCTAGATCTTCCTTAAGGAGTTAAGCTCTTCTCCAAGGAACCAAGCTCTGATACCAATTGATCAACAAGAAAACTGAGAGGGGGGATGAATCAGTTGTAGCAATTTTATCCTTTAAAATTTTCAGCATAAGTTAGATCAATCATCATTCACGAATTCGTTACTCTGCTATTGTGATTAATCATTGTGTAGAAGTATAAACTAAAAGAAGTAAAACCATAAACACAATAACACCAAATTTATGTGGAAAACCTAATGAGGGAAAAACCATAGTGAGGATTATCTCACAATATAAACAATTCCAAAACCGAATACAAAGGCTCACTACCAAAAAGGCTCATTGCCAACACATGACTTGTCCAAAACACGACTACTACCCAATAGGGTTAACCACTCAAAGGATACACTGCCACAAAATTACAAAGAATATAGAAGAGGATAGTTATAGAGAGAAAAACAATCTCAATGAAACAAAGCTTTCTACCATAATTCGCTCACACACTTGCAAACTCATATCAAAGATGTCAGATGCCTTCAACTCACTGCGCTCAGAACCCTAAAAGGAAATTCTCATTGATCTGCTCAAACTCGCATTACACACAATATTTCACATCTATCTCACATTTTTCTTTCATTTATCTTGTCTTCCATCAACATCTCAACTTTTATTTATACCAAATTCAACCTTGAAACCCATCCAAGGTCAGCCACACACCATTTTTATTTATAAATTCAAATTAGGTTGGGGCAAAAACATTCTACGATGGAATTAGAATGAGGGTGACCCAAACCCATAATTAATGAGGACCTAAATAAGTCCCAACACACATCAACATGCTTCCATAGACTTTGTGAGTAGTGTTCAACACAAGGTTGGCCAACACTAATGTGAAAAAAATAAAATTATTAAGCACATGGAACCTTAACATGATCCAATCTTCTCGGATAAAAATTTTCACTTGAACACAATCTTATCAGCTTACTCTCATAACCACAAGTTCTGAAACCAGAATACAGAGAAATCTGGAGCAACTACATTTCTCTCAAATCTCAGTCAAACACACCGAAAAGCACAGTCACATACTGGTGAAGATATCTCGTACTATACAATGATCCAAAAGCCCAAATTATGTATACGACAACTAATAACAACCATGAATAATATTTCATGAACTCATAAGCATAGAGGCAATACAAAGCACATCCCAAAGCACATCCCAAAAAACTTGTAAACTTTCTTTATTACAATTTTCTCAATATCCTCGACATATACAACCAATAACCAACTTCCATGACATCAATGACAACAACAACTAGTTGATAACTAGTTAATCAGTTGACATCAATGACAGCGCCTTCATCCTTGTAACATTTTTTGACCAATTCAAAATTTAAATATGTTATTTGGAAGGGTTCCTATAAAACTAGAGGGTACAATAGTTGAACTAAAGTTGATTAAAAGTTAACATGGGAAACTGGGTGCCACTTTCCTAATGAAGCAATTGCTATGAGGAGTCATCTACAGTTCAATCCAATGTTTCCTATTATTGTGGATCTGCTTGTTGGGTGACCCAATTTTTGGTTGCATGTACATCTCTTTTGGAGGGAAAAATATTGTAATAAGTCTATAAATTATAAAAAAATTGTCATTGTAAAGGTCGTTGAATTGAAGCAAGATTTGCAGTCCATAAGCTAGACAAAATTTGCAATTTTTTGCACTTAGTTTATTTTATGCATTCTTAGTTAGAAAGTAAAATTTGAAGATATCGGTTTCTGTACACTAGTGAGGATTATTGTAGTTGTAAATGTTGCTTATTTGTTTCACCATAATAGAAGCAGTCAAAATTAAACCCTCTTTCGATTTAGCTTTGAATGGTGTTCCTCTATTTACTGTTGACCTGTAATTCTTTGAAATAATAAAATAAATTTCATCTATTTTGTGTTAAATGATGTTGAATGAAAATGAAATTTGTTATTGATTATGCACTTTGAATGGATTTGATTGTGTAATTATTACAAATTAATTCATTCATTAGTTTATCGTAAGAGGTTCTTTAAAGAATTGAATGTTCAGTTAGTAGAATAAATGTTCACTCATCTTCTTCTTGTAAAATCTAGACTATATTTGATGTTTATTTAAATTTTTTGTTAGTTTAGTCCTAAATTTAAAATACCCTAGTTTGAAATTATAAAAACTAGCAAGCCCCTTGCATAATACAGTTGTATTGAAAAGTTAGTTAACCAGCATAGTTGTGTCCCAACTCCTAGGACCTTGGTAGGTGATCGATTTCATGATTTATTATCTTTTTCAAGAGAGGTAAGGTTATTTACAGTATTTCTTATGTTGAATGTGTCAATTTGGCCAAAAATAGCTATATAAACACACACACACATATATGCATTTTATGTAATACAATTCAATAATAATTGATTTGACTTGGTTTAAAACATAATTGATAAATTGATATCAATTTGATTCAAAAAAATACAACACAAAAAACTTTATTTTCTCTTATCAAAAAATGAATAAACCAAGACTCGATTAGGTTAGAATTTACCTAGTGACTCAATTTTTGACATAACTCAAAAATTGATTCAACAATAGGATTAGGGTAGACCTCCATGAGTGTGTCCAAAACTCAATTGGTATAACCATTTTTGTTATGAATTCTATGTTCCTGTCTCCAGGGATACTCTCCCTTTCCCTCTAGAGAGCATGAAAAACAGTTTTCCATTTCACTCAAAAATCACTCAATTAGTTAGCCATTATAAATCACAACATTATCATAATCTTGATTCAATAATATATAATCATCAAAATTAAAATACATGGAATTGCATATAATCTCTTCATAATGTTAAATAACATAAAGTCATCATCAAGTATCAACATGCATTTTAATGTAAATAGTTAAAAGTTTAACTTGGTAAAAAAAAAGTGTGTAACATAAATTTTATGATCAAAGGCCTTTACATATTATATGAATACAATTTGTGAAGTTTTCTCATTCCTACAAGAATTTTATTCCAAGTTTTTTCAAATATATTATTTAAACCAATGGTAGTTTCTATCAGAGCTCTCTTGATAGTTTTTAGTTTCTCTATCATAGAGAGGTGGTCTCATTTCCTTTTTAATCTATTATGCATCTCTCTAAATTCATCCCATGGGGGATTTCTATACTTTTCTATGGATTTTTTTAATGATGTTGTTACTAACCTCATTACCACATCCACTTGAGTTACTTTATTGATGTGCACATGGGTTGGCTATATCTTGAAAATATTCAAAATGGTGAGGAGAATATCTTGTAGTATGATGGAAGAACCTTTTGGAAATATGGAGAGGTAGGAGTCCAAGAGGCTTGAGCAACTAAATTAATAGAATTATTACATGGGACAAAAGGGTTGTTGGTGCAGTTGAGCCATAGTTGTTGGATTTAACTAAGTTGCAGGTGTTGTAATAATGTGAATTAAAATAATTTCAGTTTGGATTTGGATTTTCATATTATTAGTTTCAAAGGTAAATAACCCACAAGAACTTGAGACTAAAATGCTAAATGGGACCTAGTAATAATATTTACTCTCAAAGACTCTAGACCTCTTATTATTTTCATACAAAGTAACTAAATGAATAAAATAGGGCTTATGCTTTTGAAATGTAGGTAATGAAGACCTCACTAGGAATCTTCGTCAAGATGATATTTGGAGTCACACTAGAAATGCTAGAAACTATTGATGCAAAATATTTTTTTAGGATAATTATGTTTCACAAAGCTTGTAGGAATTGGATGGTTCAAATATATAGAATATTTTTATGAGTCAACATCTAATACTAGAAGTTGTTGAAAGTATGAAAGGGGTTGTCATTGATGTCAACTACTTTTTTTTTCATTGATATCAACTATGTGTAGGAAAGTTGGTTATTGGTTGTATATGTCGAGTATATTGAGAAAATTGTAATAAATAAGATTTGCAGTTTGTGCATTTATAGTTGAGATGTTGAAGAAGTTATATAAGTACATGGAGTTATCCTTATGTTTCTATGTTTGAAGGTGTGTTAAAATGAAGTATGTGCTGCAATGATGTCTCTAGTACTTGGTTTCCAAGTGTTTTTGAGAAAAATTGACAAATAGTGAAAACAATGTTATGCGGGTATTTAGTGTATGCTCTAGGTTGTGCTTTGCATTTCTTCTGGGTTGATACTATGCTTGTGCAGATTTGAGGTATTGTTCATGGTTATTGGTAGTTGCTATATCCAGAATTTGAGCTTTTGGATCATCGTACATATGAGATATTCTCACCAAATGTGTGAACTGTGCATTTCAGTGTGTTTGGATGTTGTCTAGAGGAGAAATGTATTTTCTCCGCATTTCTCTTCATTTTGGTTTAAGGACTTGTGGTTCTACAAATAAGTCGATAAGGTTTCTCTTTTCCTTGGTTAAAGATGGTTTGAGATTTGGTGTTGTTGTTGATGAGTTTCTAAGCTATAGTGTATTTCAATGGTTGGAAAGGTTATTCAAATGTACAAAATATTCATGCTCTTCAGGTGAAGTTTTTTGTGAAGGTTCTAGATGAATTTTCAAGTTCTTATTACTTACTCCAGGTTGTGTTCAAGTAAAGTTTGTTGTTCAGAAATATTGGATCGAGTTAAGGATGTGTGCACTTAATTGTTTTATGTGTTTACATGGGTATTGGTTGACCTTGTGTTAAACATTACTAGTGAAAATTATGGAAGTGTGTTGAGGAGTGTTGGGATTCATTTAGGTCCTCATTAAGTATGTGTTTGGGTCACCCTCATTCTCTTCCACCATGGGAATACTTTATTTCTGAGCTGATTTGAATTTGTAAATACAAATTATGTATGGTCGACCTTGGAATGGTTTCAAGGTTGAAGATGGTATAAATATGAGTTGAGATGTTTGTAAAAGACACGATAGATATGAGATACATTTTTGTGATGTAACTTCAAGCATATCAATGTGAAATTCAAGTGTTGAATTCTTGGAGGCAGTGAGATGAAGTTGTACTCTATATTTCAAGCATGTTTGCAAAAGTGTGAGTGAATTATGGTGGAATCTCTATTGCATTGAGATAGTTTTCTCCTTGTAACAATTTTATTCTATCTTCTTTGTAATTCTATGGTAGTGAGCCCTCATTGGACAATGTATCTTGTCTTGGTAGTGACCCTCTCTATAAGTGAGCCTTTGTATTCATTTTTGGAATTCTTTATATTGTGAGCTAATCCTCACTATGTTTTTTCCCTCATTGGGTTTTCCACGTAAATATGGTGTACTTGTGTGTATGGTTTTTCTATTTCCAAATTTTTTCCTATATTTAATGATTAATCACACTAGAAGAGTAAATGTTATCTAAATGCATGTAAATATAACTTTTGTTGAGGGTTTTGAAGTTTAAAATTGCTACAAATTATTCAACCCCCCACCCTCTCAGTTGTCTTGTTCAACAATTGGTATCAGAGTGAGGCTCCTTGGAGAAGAGCTTAATCACTCAACAAAGGTTTGAGCTAGAAAACAAGATCACTATTGAGTGCCCTAGGTTTGATGGCACTAACTATGCATTCTAGAAAACAAAGATGGAAGGATATCTATCATATTGTGGATATGAGATTGAAAATTCTATTCATAACCAGTATGTTGCTCCAACAAATGGTCCAAGTGCTGCTGATGAGATCAAAGCATATGAAATCAACAATAAGGCAAGGTTTATTATTGTAAATAGTCTTTCACATTCTGAATTAGTTAAAGTTATGAATCTGAAAACTGCTAAAGAGGTTTGGGATAAGCTAGAAAAGATGTATGAAGGAGATGAAAAGGTTAAATAGGAAAATTTGCAAAACTTGGAGGCACAAGTTGAGATCCTCTGAATGGGAAAAGATGAGAACATCAAATCCTACATGCAAAGATTAGATGAGCTAGTAGGTAGAATGAGATGACTTGGTGCATAAATGGATGAATCTAGTATAGTGAAGAAGGTACTCAGAACTCTCCCTAATATATGTACAATGAAAAGGTATCTACACTATAGAGGAAATTGTGGATTGTAATACTTATACTAAAGATTAGTTAATTGGTAATCCAACCTCATTTGAAATGAGAAAGCTTGGTTTGAAAAATAGAACAAAGATAGAAACTACATTCAAGGCCACAAATATGGAAGATCCAGATGAAGAAAATTTTGATGAAGTGGAAGCAAACTTTGTAAGAAGAATGAAAAAGGGCTCTAGTAAGTATCAAGGTAAATTACCATTCAATTTTTTTAGTTGTGGAGAAATAGGTCATTATACTTCAAGGTGTCCAAAAAGAGCTTAAAGAAATATACATAGACAAGGTAAAGAAAATAAAGGAAATATGATCAAAAGAGTATATTAAGTTAATGAAGATGCTGGAATTTTTTATGATGACACTGATTATGGAGTTTTTGATGATAATGAATGCTTGTTCTTAGCTTTAAAAGATGAATCTACTCTTCAAAAATGTGTGAAGGAAACTACTCTGGAGAAATTTGAAGGTACTGTGGTCTCAGCTCTTCATGCTAAATAGGAAGAGAACTACTGGGTTGTTGATAGTGGCAGCTCAAATCACATGACCGATGACAAAAGTAAGTTTGTTAAACTTGAAAAATATGATGGAGGCTTAGTTAATTTTGGAGATGATTATGGTGCTAAGATCTGTGGGATAGGTTCAATAAGTTTTGATGGAAAGTAGGATATTGATGGTATTTACTATGTTAATGGTTTGAGACATAATCTCTTGAGTGTTGGATAGATGTGTAAAAAGGGATATAATCTTGTGTTCAAGGATGAAAAATGTGAAATTAGAAAGGGGTCTGGAATTGTAATTGTTGCTAGCAAGAAGACTGGAGGAAACATCTATCAACTTAAAGGTGTTGATGGGCATTCCTTTATGTCTCAGATTAATGGCAGTTGGCTATGGCATCAAAGGATGTGTCATATGATTTTTGACAATGTGGCGAGAATTAGTGCAGTACAAGCTATGAGAGATTTATCAATAATTAGAAAGCCTATTAATGTAGTTTGCAAGGACTATCAGTTTGGAAAGAAAGCTATAAAAAACTTTAGGTAAAAGGAATAATCTACTACCGGACTAGTAGAATTGATTCATAAATATATTTTTGGTCCCACAAGGATCAGAAGTCTACAAGGTGATAGGTATTCTATGCTTTTGATTGATGATTACTCTAGAATGATATGGGTTACTTTTCTTAGAGATAAATATGATGCATTAGAAAAATTCAAGGCAATTAAGGAAATGGTTGAGAATGAAATAAATTTGGAAATAAAATGTTTGAGGTCTAACAGAGGTGGTGAATTCACCTCCAATGATTTAAACATGTTTTATGAAGCCCATGGAATAAGAAGACAATTTTATACCCCTAGAACTCCTCAACAGAATGGAGTAGCTAAAAGAAAGAACAAGACAATTCAACAAGTTGCTAGATCAATTATTGGATGACTATTGTATTTAACTACTACCAGACTAGATATCATGCATGCAGTTTATCTTGTGGCTATATTTCAAGAGATTACAAAAGACACACATGTTGTAGTTGTCAAGAGGATCTTCAGATATCTAAAAGGAACTCTGGATCATGGCTTATGGTAACCTAGGGATACTAATTTTACACTAAGTGTGTATATAGATGCAAATTAGGTAGGTTGTGCAGATGATAGAAAAATTACAATTGGTCATGAATTTTTTCTTGGATGCAGATTGGTATATTGGTTAAGCAAAAATCAAGACTTAGTTTCCTTATCCACTACAGAGGCTAAGTATATTGTTGCAACATCTTGTTGCACACAAGTTTTGTGGATGAGATAGACATTGAAGGATATCAGAGTAATGTATGATGACCCCATCTCTATTTTTTGTGATAATACAAGTGCAATTATCATTTCAAAAGATCTAATGATGCACTCAAGGAGAAAGCGTATATCTATCGGGTATTAATTTTTGAGAGAGAAGGTTATGGAGAATCAACTATTTAGCTTGAGTATATACCAACAAAGGATTAGATTGATGACATATTTACTAAGGCTCTTCCTAAATATACTTTTTAGTATCTCCTGGAGAAATTATGGGTTATTTCCCCTCCTTTCTTGAACCATATGCATATGGAGATGCGTCAGTCCAGTGGATTTATGGATCTATCTTCTTTCTAGAATGATGATTGTGGCTACCTCTCAGGGGAGCAGGTAGTGTCATGTTTTTTCATTGTGCAGTTGATTGGGTGTACTCTTAATGGGGATTATTCAGTACTGGTAAAGTTCTTGGTGAGAAAGAGGGAGAACAATGTAAAATTTCCTTTTCCTTTTCCATTGATGTCAAAGGGAGAGAAAAATTCATGTAAAATAATTTATCTACACAAGGGGAGAGAAACTAAAATAAATTATGAGAAAGTTTGTTCAAAGTTTTTGTGTTGTCTTTGATGGTTTTTCACATCATGTGTTGTCATCAATGACAAAAGGGGAGATTGTTGCAAGTATGACAAGTGTTGTCACTAATGTCAACTAGTTGTTGTTTTCATTAATGTCAACTATGTGTAGGAAAGCTGGTTATTGGTTGTATATGTTGAGGATTGTTGAAATTGGCTATGGTTGCCAAGACAATGAATTAACTAGGTACAAGACTTTATTTACACCAACACCCCCCCTTAAGTGCAACTTAGGGAGTAGCAGATTATTATGCAAATGAAAAAAAGTTTCAAGGATGGGTCCCAACTACTAGGCCATGTTAGGTACCTATGTACAAATGCAATGCAATCTCTCACAAACAGAGAAAAGGAGAAAACCCACACTTGGGACAAAACTCCTCCCCAAAAGAGAGATGAAATATACAAAACAAAATTCTCTCAATGATGCATGAGAAGGCCAAAACCCCATGTGAGGAAAAAGAGCCCCCCTTCAATGTTGAGCCTCCTATAATGATGGTATAAGCTCAACATTAAACGATAAAGATGATCCAATCTCGTCGAAAAAATGTTCATCCTCTTAGGAAGAAACAAAACCAAGAATGTATGCAAGTTGCTAGGGATATGGATGATGTATGATGATGTCTCTAAAACATGCTCAAGTGTCTCCATGTCAATGCCAAAAGCCGACACACTCCAAACAGGTGTTCTAGGCCACACTGTTGAAGAGGAAAATCCAGAATCTAGTAGAGATGAATGTGGACCATAATATCTCCTTTGAATACAAAGAATCCTCCTCCAAATGTTGTCCAAAATTATCTGCAATCACGTCAAATTGAAAAGAATGATCATGTAGATATTGAACAAGAGGTTCAAAGTGTTCCCTCACAACAACTGAAGAAGGAGCATCTTCATCAAAGAGAAGATGAATGGAATCAATGATGCTCCCCAAATCTGCAATTTGGGACTCAAAAAATAAACCAATAATGTTTGTCAAGTACTCATACCAAGTAGCCAAATATGAAATACAATGAGTATTCTGTTGTACTGAATCACTAGGAGCCAAAATTGTAGCAACACAAGCACCATCAACTCCAACAGTAGATGGAGGAGATGAAATGCATGAATCAAGAACTGAATCAGATGTGAGAACTCCCAATTTTAAGAAGCCAAATATCTCATCTGAATCATGGTTCATATGATCAACAGTTGAAGGAACAATGTCACCATCAGAAGAAAGATCTACAAAGGTATACAACCAAGATGAATGATAAACCACCCTAGTAGCAATGATCTCTCGACTCTCCAAGTCTCAAATGATGAATGACCCAGGTGTGAACTCCACAGTCTTCCCATCTCCACCATGTGTAATATGATATATGGAAAGAAGATTGTTCATCAAATAAGGAACACACAAAACATCCTAGAAATGTTTGTCACTAAAACTAATAGATCCCTTCCCAGTTACACTCATGTATGTATTGTTTCCCATCAAGATAGGAGACATAGTACAAGGGTAAAATGAAGGGAAGATAGACTACAAAGATGCCATATGATGAAACACTCTTGAATCTAGATGCCATCTCCCTAATCCATGACCTAAAATAGCACAAAGAGCTTGTCCTTTATTTCCTAATGTAGAAGCCCAACCTTTGTCCTTTATAGACTATTTTGAAGAAGAAGGAGGTGATTCTGATATTCTAGAAGGAAAATCAATCTAATTATTTTTGAGAATATTTTTCAACTCATCAATATCCTTCTTATAACAATAATGTTCTTCATGTCCATCCTTCTTGCAATATGCACAAGTAGGCCTCTCCTTTGATGATTCTCCTTTTGAAGAGGATTTTTTCTTTGTTTGAACTGAATGTTGATTATTCTTTGCTTTCTTCTATTTCTTATCTAATTTTGATTCTTTCACTCAACTAACCAACAATGCCTAAGATTTAGGAGTCTTGATGAGACCCATTGAGATAATATTTTGTCACTCATGTATCAACATCTAAGAAAATGATGCAAATGAAGGTGTAATATATGCAGACCCCATAGTCAATCTATGAGTATGAAAGCTAGAAATAAAAGAAGCATAATCAAGACCAAGTTTTCTCATTGTATTATAGATCAATTGAATGTCCTTCTTATCAATTCCACATTCTTTACATTGCTCTCTTAGATCATTAACCTTAGTGATGTAGTCTTGGATGTTGTCAAAATTCTTAGGATCAAGGATCGTCAATTCATTATCAATTTGATAGCCTTTTACTTCATCTGTAGTATCATACAATGCTCTCAATTTGTCCCAAGCTTCATAAGAATTTTTACATGATTCAATTTGAAACAACAAATCTTGAGAAACTAGTCTACGAAGACATCCAAGAGCTTTGGTATGTTTAATAATGCATTTTATCTTTTTATTTGCTTTTGTAGGATCAGGTACCTTATTTTCAACATATAGAGTGTGACCTTCAGTCATTAGAGTACTCCATGCATTTTGATGCCATGTTGAATAATTATATGATGTGAGCAAAGGAACCTTAGAATGATCCATGAAAATGAGAGAGCACAAGCAACCAAATCAAAAGAGTGGACCAAGAGACCTCCCCAAATCACTCAATCAAGAAACCCCTGAAGAAACATCTGATTTGGTACTTTAAATTTATTGTTTTTATAGTTGCTAGATGCCAAAAACAACAAGCTAGACTTGATCTTAGTGCTTACAAATGCCAAAATAGGCTACATAATCAAGTACAATTTTTGGTACAAAATGAGATCAATTTTATCATACCACTGAAAAGTAAACAAAAAATTATGCACTTTTAAACAACACTGCACCCAAAAATGTTACCGTAGGAGAAAGATATGAGCTCTCAAAGTTACCAAAATGAGGATGAAGCAGCAACACCTGTGAGAATCTAAAATTTATTGAAAAAATGACATGAAAACCAAAAAATGATTGTACCACCATGAAGAGTGCTCACGTGGAACTAACATCAGCAATTCATGGGCCTAAATTTGACAGTCGCGCAGGCGTAAGAAAATAATATTCCTTTGCTAATAGAATATGCTAGCTGACAGAATATCTGGAGAATATTTTGGTTATATCATCGAAATTTTCACAAATCTGGAAACTTGGCATACTTGGAATTTTTTGACTAGATATTCTTCAGGCTGGCAGTTTATTTCAAAGTTGCCGCTAGAATTTTGATTTGATGTGTCGATGATATTAACTAGAGGTTATATTTTTTATTTACAATTTTCTTTTGATTATCTTCACCAGATTTTAAATCTAGTCACCGCTAGTGGAGGGAATAGGGGGCCTGCGGGTGAAAAAGTGGCCCATCCTTTCCACGTGACAAAAGGGATAGGTGGGTACCTGGTACTTGCTCTGCGCAGTGTACGAGGTTGCAAAACTTTTCCTTCCCTTTTTTTTATTTGTTTAAAAAAAACTTTACAATTAAAATTGAATCGATAGATTTTAATTTAAGAAAAAAAACTTCAAAAAAATTATAACTAAATAGATTTTTATATTTTTTGAAAAATTGTACTGCATAATTATGACGACTTGGGGGTCGTACAGCTCCCTAGGGAAAAAAAAATTCCTCACTAGGTAACTGCTCTAATTTGGATGAATTGGCAGTCAATCTTAATATTTTTGGCCCTTTCTGGACGCGATGGTATGGTCAGATTTGACTCAAAATGCTCCAAAAATGCAGCTACCTTCTAGATTTGGCAACCACTCTTTAGCTTCAAACCTTCATAGATTTGGCCTCGTATGTTCGATTTGGAAAAAAAAAGAAAGAAAGGAAAAACCAACTATCTCAAACCTCTTGAACTCAAGGGTGAGCTCAAATTTGCATTAACAAGCTTTGATTTGAACCTGCAATAGAGAGACAAAAATGGAACCCCCCAAATCTGGTATTTCTATCAAGTGTTTCTAATTCTCCAAATCACCATACGATGCAAGAGAAGAGCATACTCAAATTTCAAGATTTACCATCTCTCTTCAGAAAAATACTATCCAATGGCACCCAACCCACTCTGATACCATGTTAGAATTGGCTATGGCTACCAAGATCATGAGGCCAAATAGAAAGCACAAGAGAGAGAATATGCATATGAAAATATAATTCAATTGATATCAAATGTAGTAGAGACCCCTTGGTTATATAGCCTTAGTGAGATACAAGATGTCATAAGATTATGAAAAGTGTCTTAATCATATGACATGAGACAACTAATCACGCTTACCTAGGTTAACATGTGTTACAAGTCAAAAGATAAGATAACAACTAATGACAACTAACACCTTCTAGAAAGGTTCCTTCCTAAGACCTAAGTAAACTTAACATGTAAATAAATCCCCTAGCAATGAATTAACTAGGTAAAAGATTTTAGTTACACCAACAAGGATAATGAGAAAATTATAATAAAGAAGGTTTATAGTTTGTGCATGTATAGTTGAGACGTTGAAGAAGTGCTATGAGTACATAGAGTTATCCTTATGTTGCTATGTTTGGAGGTGTGTTAAAGTGAAGTATTTGCTGCAATGATGTCTTTGGTACTTGGTTTCCAAGTTCTTTTAAGAAATTCGGCAAATAGTGAAAATAGTGTTATGTAGGTATTCAGTGTATGCTCTAGGTTGTGATCCACATTTCTTTTGAGTTGATGTTATGCTTGTGTGGATATGAGGTATTTTTCATCACTATTGGTAGTTACTATATCTAGAATATTGGCTTCTAGATCATCATACATTGAGATATTTCACCAGTATGTGAATTGTGCATTTCAGTGTGTATGGTTGTGGTCTGGGAGAAATGTATTTTCTCTGCATTTCTCCACATTTTAGTTTCAAGACTTGTGGTTATGACAATAAGTTGATAAGGTCTCTATCTTTCTTGGTTCAAGAGGATTTAAGATTTGGTGTTGTTGTTGATGAGTTTCTGAGCTACAATGTATTTCAATTGTTGACAAGGTTATTCAAATGTACAAAATATTCATGCTCTTTAGGTGAAGCTTTTTACAAATTTTTTGGATGAATTTTCAAGTTTTTATTACTTACTCTAGGTTGTGTTCAAGTGAAGGTTTTTTTCCAAAAATATTAGAGTGATTTAAGGATGTGTGCACTTAATTGTTTTACGTGTTTGCACAGGTGTTGGTTGACCTTGTGTTAAACATTACTAGTGAAAATTATGGAAGTTTTTTGAGGTATGTTGGGACTCATTTAGGTCCTCATTAAGTATGTTTTTTGGTCACCCTCATCCTCTTCCATCATTGGAATGCTTTGGCACCGACCTAATTTGAATTTGTAAATACAAATTATGTATGGTCAACCTTGGAAGGGTTTCAAGGTTGAAGACAACCTATAAATATGATTTGAGATGTTTGTAAAAGACAATATAGATTCAAGATATGTGTGTATGATGTGAGTTCAAGAAATTCAATGCAAAATTCAAGTGTTTATTTCCTAGAGGTAGTGAGCTGAAGATGTACTCTATCTTTCAAGTATGTCTGCAAAAGTATGAGCGAATTGTGGTGAAATCTTTGTTGCATTGAGATAGTTTTCTCCTTGTAACAATTCTCTTCTATCTTCTTTGTAATTCTATGGTAGTGAGCTTGGGTAGTGATCCCTCATTGGACAGTGTGTCATGTCTTGGTAGTGAACCTTTGTATTGGTTTTGGAATTCTTTGTATTGTGATCTAATTCTTAATGTGGTTTTTCCCTCATTGGGTTTTCCACATAAATTTGGTGTACTTGTGTGTATGGTTTTTCTATTTCCATTTTTTGTTTCTACATTTAATGATTAATCACACTAGCAGAGTAAAGGTTATTTGAATGCATGTAAATCTAACTTTTGTTGAGGGTTTTGAAGTTTAAAATTACTACAACTATTTCACTCCCCCTCTCAATTGTCTTGTTCAATGCAAGGACCACTCCGCATTAATTCTACTTAAACATAATTCTTGAGATGAAAGGGGGAAGATAAAGAGAGGAAATTATGTACAAATAAAGGCTTATACCAAATGGATTTCGTTTGATAATAAATATAAAAATTGCAACTCATGGTGCAATAATCAATAAAAAATGTAGAAACGGAACATAACATAACATGCATAAAATAAATTCATCTATATAAATAAGAGTGAGAATTTAAAAAATAATAGCCTCTTACACTGCTACTTTTGATAGTATTGAACATCCTTGCATGTCGAAATTTCACTATCTCTAGACACATATACAGGGGAATTATTCTATTTGACTATAAAAAAGAGGTGAGAAAATCTATTACTTATAAGACTCTATATCTTAATGAAATAAAATATTATCTAACCTCTATAAAATCATGCAAGCATCTAGTTAAGAAATAACACCCAACCAAGAATAAAGGATTCCCTTATAAATTTTTAAATTCTAAAACTAAAACTAGTGGAAGAAAGAATCCAACAGCAAGTCAGCTCAACAATGTTGGTCTCTTGAATTTTTCTTTTAGGAAAGGAAGGCACCTAGTCCAATGAATTATAAATCTCTACATTGAGTAGGTGAGTTGTCACATGGATTGTACATAGGAAGTGGTTGTTGAACATGAATGTTGAATTGTACTAGTGCATTGAGTTTTAAAAGATTGAATCCAAATATTGCATACTCCTAAACATAAATTTTCTTGAAGTTATTGGAAAAGGCCATAGACATCAAAATTTGGCTATCTAAGTACTATTGCTACTTGAAAATTTCTACGAAATAGCCTCATTTCATGTTCACTAGCAGATAAGTTTGCAATGACAAAACCATGTAATCCCCAATATCTGTAGGGAAATTACCATTTCCTCTAAATTCATGGGAAGACACCACATGATACATATAATGGAAATTCCATGGAAAATTAAATAAAAAATAAATATGCCTCATCACCAAAAAAAAAAATTCTCTAAACAAAAGAAGATATGTAGGCATACAAAACATTCATGAACCAATTGTGGGGGTTACCACCAATAAAAACTTATATATTACCCTCTCGATCCATGTGCACTATTAGATGAAGGATGACATGTTACGATTAGACAACTTGTGTTGATTGAAACTTCAAAACATATAAAAAGGCCTTATCTGAGCCCCAAAATTATAAAAATACTATGGAAAAATTATTGGTTGTAGTTGCTAGCCATGTTCAACCATAATTTAGATGAGGTAGAGAAAACATATCACTTGTAATAAAAAAATTACTATAATGATAAGAAAGTGGTGTGATTAGCCAAAAAAATAAATAAATAAATAAATAAAAAATGATAAAGGTATAGGTTACTCTACTACAAGTTCACTTACAACAACACAACTTTTGGTAATGAGTAATGATAAAGGTCTTTGTTGCTCTACTATATTTTTACATACAACATAAAAAAAAAATTAATTTTTTTTAGGAAAACGACTACCAGAAAGGGTAGCACTCATCCATTAATTCAAAGCAAGTTACATATCAGAGATAAATAGTTATCAAACCAGTCCCAAGATTAGCCAACTAACTGATCATTACATCAGACAATACATTCTTGTTGGTTGTAACATAACCGAAAAGACCCTTCAAATCATTTGCCAACACCACTGCTATGAAAATATCCATGGTTGCACCTACCTTTGGATCCGTCCTTGTTCGAGCAACATCTATCATGCTGCAAACAAAATTGTTCAATGGCCATTCCACAAAATATGTTATGGATTTTGTTGATGTCTCCACGTGCACATCAGTCAGCAATTTCACACAGCCCTCCGTAAGCCTCTCTCTCCTTGTGGAATCTAGCACATTTGTCAGGAACCACCCTAGCATTATGTCGTCATGAAGGCAGTCCCCTTGTAGCCTGTGTTCATCAATAACCTTCTTAACCATAGACAACAACTCATTGGACAAATTTTTGAACAGGCGAGTCAATTGGGAATCGTAGGTTTCAAGTGCCACTTCCACCATCTGGCCTCAGCCCGCCGACACTCTGTAACACCTACAAAACGCTAGAACCTCCATGCATTCTTTCATCTTTCTTCCTTAGGCACCAAGATTTTCAAGCCCCATAGATTTGAGTGGAGACGATACCTTCTGGTTACTTATAAGCTTAACAACTCTGTCGGTCCTCGTGAAAGACTGTCTATTTTGATTCACTGCGACGTTTTCGGTTTCTGGCATATGATATCCCACCCCGCGTTCGTCATCCATCATCGCCGCTTAACGTTATTCCACTATATACGAGATCATGATTGATTGTCTATTCCCGCAATGAACTGATGGAGCCAGCCGGCGCATCGATCCATCGTCCGTTCCAGTTCGGTTCTCCCGTATATCCTCACGCGATTCATGTCCTTCAGCAGTGATGCGTTTCATCTTTGTTATCAATATCGAAGTTCATCCATATTTATTCATCGTTATCCTGCGCTGATCCGTTCGTTCGACCACCGATGAAACAACGCCACCGACGCAATCAATTATTATCATCCCGGCCCGTTTCAGCGTCGCCTTTGTTTCATCATCATAACGGCGCTGCAGCGAGCACCGGGCGCTGCAACCATACGGCACACGAAATCATAACGAACGATGCGCTTGTTCGTCCGGCATGCCTTTAACCTTCCCCACGTTCAACGTCGATCATTCGTTCACATGTTCATGCCCGTCGTCCAATATCGCCAGATCTCTGGCATTATCCACCCGCAACCAGTTTCCGCGCCCGCCATTGTCAACCGTTTCTCCACCAGCCGTTCATGGGAGATAGTAGAGAATGGATTTCCTGAGCTAGCTGATGCAACAACATATAATTCTTTGACTCAAGCATAGAAGGACCTATTGAAGGACAATAGGAAGAAATATTCAAAAGCTCTTTTCTTTATTCTCCAAGGAGTGTATGAGAGAATTTTCCCAAGGATTGCAGCAACAACAAGGTCTAGACAAGCATGGGACATACTTTAAACAACTTATCAAGGTATGGAAAAAGTCAAAACAACAAAGCTACGGATATTGAAATGGGATTTTGAAACTATATATATGAAGGACAATGAATTAGTAGATTCATTCTTCACCCAGATCATTGGATTGGTAAATAAAATTAGATCTCATGGTGAAACACTTGAAGATAGAAGAGTGGTTGAAAAGATTCTAAGGAGTTTACCCACAAAATTTGAAACAATTGTTGTAACTATAGAAGAAACAAAGGACCTCACACAATTTTCAGTTGATGAGCTCCATGCATCTCTCATTTCTCATGAACAGAGGCTGAGCAGGTCTGCAAATACGTCATTGGAGCATGCTTTCATGTCACAAGCTTCAATCAGCCAAGGAAGAGGTAGAGGAAGATCAAATTTTAGAGGAAGAGGAAGAAATTTCTACAGACGTGGAAGAAGCAGCCCATCAAGCTCAAGTGGAAGAGGCAATAGTCAAAATTCAAGCCAAAGCACCACTCAAAATTAGTCACAAGGATAAAGGTATGATAAGACTCAAGTCCAATGCCAGTATTGTAAAAAGCTTGGGCATTATATGAATGAGTGTAGAAAGAAACATTATGATTTTGGTAAACAAAATGCAAATTTTACAAAAGAGAGTCAAGATCAAAAACCAAAAAAGAACAAAATGTTTTTGGCATGTAATGTTGTACAAGCAAGTGAAAAGGATGTTTGATTTTTAGACTCGGGCTGTAGCAACCATATGACAGGAAATCTAGAAATATTTTCAAGTTTAGATGAAAATGTAAAGTCTGATGTCACACTAGGCAATGACAACAAAGTTTCAGTCAAAGAAAAGGGAAATGCCAACATTCTAACTAAACAGGGGGAGAAAAAATGTATTTTTGATGTGTATTTTGTGTCTAGATTATAACACAATTTAATGAGTATAGGGCAGCTTGTTCAAAAAGGGTATAGAGTAACTTTCAAGAATGGACTACATGCACAATTTTAGACAAATACCCAAGTAATTAGATCATTGCTAAGGTCAAAATGACGAGTAATAGAATGTTTCCTTTGAAAACTCAGCCAAATTTAATTATAGATTATTCATAAGCACAAGAAACCACAACTGTTATGCAAATTGTCTTTCAAGTAGAAATAAAAGATGAAAAGCGGTAATGGCACTTGAGATTTGGTCATCTTAACTTTGGGGGTCTAAATTTTCTTCATAGGAAAAGTATGGTCAAGGGATTACCTTTAATAGAAAATTCTAAAAGAGTATGTGAAGGATGCATCTTAGGAAAGCAACATATTGAAGCTTTTCCAATAGAAAAGTCAACTAGAGTAAAAGCCCCTTTGGAGATTGTACATTCATATTTGTGTGGACTTATGCAAATGCACTCAATTGGTGGAAGTTTTATTTTCTTCCTTTTATTGATGATTATTCAAGGAAAACATGGGTCTACTTTATAAAACATAAGAGTGAAGTGTTTGATTTGTTCCATCAATTTAAGTCTCTTGCTGAAAAATAGAGTGGTCATTATATCAAAGCTTTGTGGATGGATAGAGGAGGTGAATATATTTCAAAAGAGTTTTTAAATTTTTGCAAAGATCATGGGATTCACAAACAATTTACTACTAGATACACACCTCAACAAAATGGTGTACCTAAAAATAAAAATACAACAATCATGGAAATGGCTAGAAGCATGTTGAAAGTCAAACACTTATCAAATGAATATTGGGTTGAAGTTGTACCATGTGCAACATATATAATGAATAGGTGTCCAACAAAACGTGTTATGAATATCATTCCTGAAGAAGCATGGAATGGTAGAAAACATAATGTTGCTCACATGAGAGTTTTTGGATGTGTAGCATATGTTCATGTGCCTGATTGTTGATGGTGTTTTCTACAAAACAACAACTCAAACAGAATATGATATTCTATCTCTTTTGAAAGGTAAATCTCTATCAGCAAGCCTCAAGAGATAACCCCAAGGTCTCTAATGTCAGGTCTTGACAAACGCAGTGAAACAACTCAAAGATAATAATGTTGTTAATCACAAAGGGACCTTACAAATAAATACTAGATCTTCAAACTTATCAAATTTTGCAATGCATTGATACTAAAATTCCTAAATCTAACCCAGATTCAAAATAAACAGCAAAAAAGATAAGGGTTTAGAGAGATTTCTAAGACTAAAACCTAAGATCAATCACAACAATGATGGATGTTGCAAATGGACAAATCCCCAATAAAACCAATCTCTACTTGATCAGGGATAGACCCACAACTACACATAAATGGTGCAATCTTCTAAGGAAACTAAAGATTTTCAAATCATAAATATTCATCCACATACCCAATTACTGGCGCAATATAAACAAACATTTACAGTTGAACTAAGAACAAAAATGAGGTCTAGACTAACTTTACATAGCAATCTACAATCAACAAATTACTAAAAGTATGGACTGAAGATCGATCAACATCATTCACATTTCAACATTGACATGAAAGAATTAAATTCTACTATCTAACATTGAGAATTGAGAACAAGAAACCATATAAACTGTAAAAGCATAACACAATGTCTACCAAATCAACAACCCAATTTGCATTAACTTCTCTAGCATTACATAACAATTTCTAGTCTCTCTCCTCTCCTATAACTATTGACTTGCAGAATCTAACTCCTAACTTAGCTAATTCTAGCTTCTTATAGCCTCTAATCAGCTATTCTAACCTAGTCTAACCCTTACAAATGAGAAGGTATTGACCTTTTATAGAAAGTTACATTTTGAATCAATGGTCAGGATTTAATTCATCCAGTGGCTGCAATTGCACTTCTAGAAGCATCAAGCTATTACATTTAATTTGGGAGCTCATGGTACATCATCATCCAATTAATTGCATTTAGTTACATTATGGCCCAATGACATCAATTTTGAGAAAATCCTCATTGGAGAATAAATACAGTTTCACATGTGTCCTTGTTAAAGGAAACTCTCCAATTGATATACAATTGGTGGCACGGATTTTTATGCGGGCCCACATTTAATATTTGAGTTGAACTCTTACAGATTTCCATCTTGGCACGAATCCATATGCAAGTCCCCTCTTGATTTATTTAATCCTAAAAAAATAAATACAATCATTAGTAGTTCACATGTTAAAAATCCAATCCATAAAATATCCAAATTAAACTCAAATAAAATTTTGGCCATTTCAGAAAACTTTCCATTTTCGGAAACTTTTCGTTTTTGAAATTTTCCATTTTGAATTTTTAAAATTTTCGAATTTTTTCTATTTCAAGAATTTTCATTTTCGGAACATTTTAAAATTTCAAGGAAAATTTTCCATTTCAGGAAAAAAATGCATTTTCGAAAAAATCTAAAAAAAAAATCTTTTGAAAATTTCGAATTTTGAGGGGGCCTTGGAAATTTCCAAAAATGGAAAATTTTAGGATTTTGAGGAGGTCTTTGAAATTTCCAAAAATGGAAAATTTTGGGATTTTGAGTCGTTCGCGGAAATCAGGCCATGGAGGAAATTTGGGGATTTCCTAGGGTGAGGGAATTACGCGGGATGCATGGAATGCCCGAAAGTGCAACAGTTATGGAAATCCAAGAGGTTGATAGATATTAGAGATTTTTGCATATGAAGGAAATACCCGAATTCCATGCAAGGTCAAAATCCCCTAAACCTCATAACATTTTTTCTAGAAGGAATTTTAAAAAAAAATCAAAAAGCAACCCTACTTAATTTTTTCGTCCTTTATCCATGGGTGCAAAAAAGAAAATTTCCATTTTTGGAAAATTTTGGGATTTTGAGGGGGTCTTGGAAATTTCAAAAAATGGAAATTTCGAGGATTTCCATCAAGGACGGAAATACTCGAATTCCTTGCAAGGTCAAAATCCCCTAAACCTCATAACTTTTTTTCTAGAAGGAATTTTCAAAAACTTCTAAAAGCAACCCGACCTAATTTTTCATCCTCTATCCACGAGTGCAAAAAAGATTTACATATAGTAGTGAAAATTCACTTCAAAATCCCCATTTTCAAATTCCAAGATAGGTGAATTTCCCCCAAAGCCTCAAAATACTGACTTCATCAAACCCAGTCTAGAGTTAATTCCAAAATAGCCTCCCAAGAAGAGTAAAACCAAAAAAATTGACCAAGCCAAGATGTAGAGATGCAAAAGAAAAAAGAGGGTCCCCGCCTCTAGTGGGGCGTGTGTGCAAAAATTGCATAACAAATAGCGACTCTTGCTAGGAAAATGCTCAAGAGCATTTTGATGATGAACAAGAATCAAGAACCCAAAATCTTTGGTTTTAATTCCCCCTATCAGGCAAACAAATCAAAATGCAAGATTAAATAATAAGAACCAAAGGTAGACTAAACCTTCCATAAACTGAAAATCCAAGTTAGTGCAAGTGAGTTCATTTCCCTCCTTGAGCTATAGCAGAAACAAAACTCAGTCAAGTTAGGCTACGTAAAGATTCTAACTTCAAACGCAACCTTGATAGAGTCTCCCTACTAGTCAGGCATCCATAGGCCCGATGAGGTTATCATTGTGATTCTCCTGAACATAGCTCTACTGCCAGCCAAGCGTCCATAGCCCCGATAGAGATATTCAGATACTCCTGGTAAGTTGAAATCATTCTTTTGATTTTCAATAATTTCTCTTTTCCTTTTTTTTGATATTTCTTTGTTTTTCAATTTTTTCATTTCAACCTGTGAACAATGAAGTTCACATTCAGAGCTGAGAACCATAGTGGCGCTAAAGTAAACGTAGGATTTTTCACCTAACATGACCTCACAAAGACCCTAACAACAACCTCGAGATTCTTAAGATATATGAAAGATATAAGTTTTTAATACTTTAGGTTTAAATCAAATCAATGACCCATCCTCTTTAGATCAAACATTCAAACCGCTTGACACTAACAAAAGATTTTGACCATCCATTCAAGACACATGATTAGAGCTCATCAATGAAATACTCAGAATAGTGCCAGATAATGAATAATTATTGCACAGGAAAGACATTTCCCCGACTAAAAAATAGAGAAACCCAAGCCGAAGAAGCAAAGCAACAACCAAACTGAAACCCAAAGAAAACCTAAAAGCTAGGCAAAGCAATCTAAACTAAAGCCATCTATCCTAAAGAAAACAAAAATAAACTAAAGCAAACAAAAAGCAGAGCAAGTTGCATTTATTCAAATCAACATTATGTACAAGGAGACCTAAAATGGCTCATGATCAGACAAGGTGAACTGAGTCCCACCCCCATATGGTTAATCAATGCATGGACAAGCAACAAGGTGATGGAAATAGTCCTCAAGAATGCAAATTTGTCTTTATGTTCAGCAAAATAAGGCTCAATAATGCAACATCAAAACTCAACCTCATAATCAGGAATAATCAACAATTGAGGCAACTCATTGAAACCATGATCAATCCATATGCAAGTTGTCTTTCCTAAACTTCCATAATCAAATTGATAAGCTTCAAAATTCACAATAAGGAAAGAAACAACCTGATTTTGTACTTCTATAGACTCAATGTTGTGTTCATCATCCTACACTTGTGAAGAGTTTATATCCATGTAATCAAGAGGTCGCCATTGATGGTGCAATATCCTTATCGCGCTTGAAACATGCAAAACAGGGTCAAAATCATCAGTAAGCAATCCAAGGTGAAATTTAGATTGAGCAAATTCAGAATTATCAACATGGAACTTTTCACCTATTAGAGTATCTTCATGAGGAATAAGTGAAGAAATTGTAGAATCATTGTCATATACAACAACCTCCTCAACATGGCATTCACCTGGAGGTATCACAAACTGATCTTCAAGCATGCCTTCACCTACAATAGTGTGATCAAGCTCACCAACATTGACTGCAACATTTTTGTTTTCAACATTCAGATTTTCATGCACATCAGCATGAACCACATTAGCTACCTCACCCTTAAAACATAAAATCTGTGAATTTTCATTATACAGTTCATCAATAGATAGAGAGAAAACAGAATGGGAAAACTCCCCAGATTCTTCTTCTATTGGCACTAGTTTAGATTCTTAATTGTGGCCGTTCAAAATGTTGACTCCTTTAGGTTCTTCATCATATCCCTTAGGATATACATCTGTAACTTGTTGAAGCTCCTATATTGGAGACTTGCTTAGCATATCTTTCTATGTATCCCTCATGTGTTGTGGTAGTTGCAGATGTTCCTCCACCTCTTTTATTGATTCAACCGATGCTCCAGTACTGACAAATTTATGAGTAGGTTCCTTAGGCATATCATGTAACATAAGGATTCCATCAACATCCAATCCCTGAGGGTTAGCTATCAGTACATAATTTCCCAATCTTGTTTCAAACAAAAGTACCTCCTTTAAACTATTTGTATCAGCCTGTCTTGAAGCACCCTATACTTCTTTTAAGGGACCCTAGTACAACATCCATGACTGCAGGAACTCTTAACAATTCATAAGCAAAGATACTTACTTTGACTTTCTTGAATTTTTTTCACCACATACTCTCCTATTTTCTCTATACTCATGGCATAGCAATCATCCCTAGAACCATCCACAAACTCATCCTTGCTATTTTCAATGCTTCTTCCTTTATTAATATCAGATTGTCCCCCCTTCGTGAAGTACTGAGTAGGCATGTGACATAACATTTGAACCTCTTCAATTGTAGACTCTTCTTCATCTAGTAGACCATTATCATTCTCCTCATTAACTCCAAAAGTTTGAGCTACAGATTCTCCACTATACACATGTTATGTTTCAACACCTTTATCTTGTTCTTCTTCTGGTCCATTCTCTTCACTTCTTGGAAATGGGACATGATTCACCACCATGACTGATATGTCATAAGGATTAGATCACACTATCTCTTGTCCACTCAAATTATTGTTGGCATGTTGGACTTCTTGCTAGAAAATAGATGCAGCAGTCTGGAATTCTTGACAGTCCAACTCAAAGTGCAGATTAGTGTTATGAAGCCTACACCATCCTGAAAGAGTTGCCTTAGTCAGGTAAACTCCACTAGATTTCTCTTGATTATTTGGTCGATCCAAAGATGTTAGGACTCCTCTATTGTTGAGCATTGTATCCCAAGTCCTATTCTGATGTGGTGGTTGCCTTCCATGATCTTTATCAAGATGTTGTCCTCTATCAAAAAAATTCCCCTGACCTTGCATCATATCTCTGTTGTCTAAAATATAGTTGGACTAAATTCCCCTTTGGGCTTCCTAGGATTGACTATTCTAGTTCCTTAGGTAGGTGACTTCGGTGTTCAACTTCTTTACTAGCTCTATGAGTTCATCCAAGCTCTCCTTGTCTGCACTATTTGATGGAGGAACAATACTAGTTGAATTCTACATATAAACATAATGTACCCCATGGTTTAAGGATTGATTAAATATCTCAGAGCTCTACAAGTAATTGGGTATATTAGCTTGTTGATGAAAGAATGCAAGTTTGTTCATATTTTGATGGTAATTTGACATGGGTGGAGCTTGATAAAAGGGTTGACCTAGATGTGGAACCAAGGATAATTGAGGGACCAGACTCAACATAGGTGTTTGGTTAGCTAATGGCAAGGGTCCAGATAAGTGTTGTCTTAATTCTATACTCACTTTAATAGCCACATCATAAGCTTCAAGTAGCCTGGCAGGAGGGTTTTCTCTCCATTTCACAAAGGTAGATGTTAAACTATCCAAAGCCTCATAATAAACCTCCATGGCAGTGACATCATCTATGACATAAGGGGGTTACAACATAGCATAAGCCCTATGAAATCTATTATTGAAAGCCCCTATGGGTTCATTTGCCTCCCTCTTGACTCTTGTAAACTGTAGAAGTAACTCATTGGCACTGATTGGGATCTTAAATTTCTATAAAAATGTAGTTTCCAACTGAAGCCAAGTAGTGATAGATCTATTAGGAAGATGGTTATACCAATAAAACGCCTTATCCCCAAGGGAATATGGAAAAAGATTGCATGCAACATCCTTATGATTAATTCCCCTATCCTTAAGGGTAGTTTGAAAAATCCTAATATACTCTTTTGTAGTCCTTTTGGGATCATTAATGTGAAATTTGGAGTAGAAATGCTCAGGATTCTTTGGCATAACATTGTAGTTGTTGAAAGAGAAGGGTGATGGGTTGTTTGCCAAGAAATCCATTGGTGGAGGTGGAGGTGGTAAAGGCTAATAGATTACTAGTTAGGATTGTTGGATGGGGATGGCCTCAGAATAAGATGATGATGAGCTTGATGAGGGTGAGGATGATGGAAATGGTGAGGTTAATGATGACTCTTCCCTTCTTTTGGTCCTTGACCTAGTTGGGGGTTGTAGTTCTTGGAAATCCTCTTCTATTGGTGTAGATCTAGTTCTTCTTCTGAATCTCTCAAGAGAAATGGTAGACAAAAAATGATCCAACTTGATTATTCAAGCCCTCCTTCTAGCACCAATCTACTAATGGTATTTTTCTGCATAGCAACAACTCAGACAAAATATGATATCCTATCTCTCTTGAAAGGTAAATCTCTATCAGCAAGCCTCAAGAGATAACCCTAAGGTCTCTAATGTCAGGTCTTGACAAATGCAGTGAAACAACTCAAAGATAATGTGAAAATGCTAGTAATCGCAAAGGCACCTTACAAATAAATATTGGATCTTAAAACTTATCAAATTTTGCAATGCATTGATACTAAAATTCCTAAATCTAACCTAGATTCAAAATAAACAGCAAAAAAGATAAGGGTTTAGAGAGATTTCTAAGACTAAAACCTAAGATCAATCACAACAATGATGAATGCTACAAATGGAAAAATCCCCAATAAAACCAATCTCTCCTTGATCAGGAATAGACCCACAACTCCACATAAATGGTGCAATCTTCTAAGGAAACTGAAGATTTTCAAACCATAAATATTCATCCACATACCCATTTACTCACGCAATATGAACAAATATTTACAGTTGAACTAAGAACAAAAATGAGGTCTAGACTAACGTTACATAGCAATCTACAATCAACAAATTGCTATAAGTATGGACCGAAGATTGATCAACATCATTCACATTTCAACATTGACATGAAAGAATTAAATTCTACTATCTAACATTGAGAATTGAGAACAAGAAACCATATAAACTATAAAAGCATAACACAATGTCTACCAAATCAACAACCCAATTTGCATTAACTTCTCTAGCATTACATAACAATTTCCAGTCTCTCTCCTCTCCTACAACTATTGACTTGCAGAATCCAACTCCTAACTTAGCCAATTCTAGCTTCTTATAGCCTCTAATCAGCTATTCTAACCTAGTCTAACCCTTACAAATGAGAAGGCATTGGCCTTTTATAGAAAATTACATTTTGAATCAATGGTTAGGATTTAATTCATCCAATGGATGCAATTGCAGTTCTAGATGCATCAAGCTATTACATTAAATTTGGGAGCTCATGGTACATCATCATCCAATTAATTGCATTTAGTTACATTATGGCCCAATGACATCAATTTTGAGAAAATCCTCATTGGAGAATAAATATAGCTTCACATGTGTCCTTGTTAAAGGCACCTCTCCAATTGCTATACAGTTGGTGGCATGGATTTTTATGTAGGGCCCACATTTAATATTTGAGTTGAACTCTTACAGATTTCCCTCTTGGGACGAATCCATATGCAAGTCCCCTCTTAATTTATTTAATCCTAAAAAATAAATACAATCATTAGTAGTTCACATGTTAAAAATCCAATCCATAAAATATCCAAATTAAACTCGAATAAAATTTTGGCCTTTTCCGAAAACTTTCCATTTTCAGAAACTTTCCATTTTTGAAAATTTTCCTTTTTTGGAATTTTTTCCATTTCAGCTTCTTGGAATTTTTTTCCATTTCAAGAATTTTCATTTTCGTGAACATTTAAAATTTCAAGGAAAAAATTCCATTTTTGGAAAATTTCAGGATTTTGAGGGTAGGGTTTTGAAATTTCCATAAATGAAAATTTCGTGATTTTGAGCCATTCGGTAAATTAGGCCATGGAGGAAATTCGTGGATTTCAAACGGTGAGGGAATTACATGGGATGCAATGGAATTGAAAGTGCAACAATTATGGAAAATCCAAGAGGTTGACGGAAATCGAGATTTCCGTGATAGAGAAAATATCGAATTCTCCAGCGCAAGGTCAAAATGCCCTAAACATCATAACATTTTTCTAAGGAGTTTTTAAAATTTTAAAAGCAACCCTACCTAATTTTTTGTCCTTTATCCATGGGTACAAAAATATTTTTTTAAAATTTTGAGGGGGTCTTGGAAATTTCCAAAAAATGAAAATTTTGAGGATTTCCATCAAGGACAAAAATAACTAATTCCCCTGAAGGTCAAAATCTCCTAAACCCTCATAACTTTTTTTTTCTAGAAGGAATTTTCAAAAGTTCAAAAAGCAACCCAACCTAATTTTTGTCCTCTATCCATGGAGTTACCAAAAATGGAGAAATATAACAACAAAAATTCACTTCAAAAATCCCCATTTTCAGAATTTCAAGACAAGTGAATTTCCCCTAAAGCCTCAAATATCGCTTCCATCAAATGCAATCTAGACTTAATCCTAAAATAACCTCCCAAGAAGAGAAAACCAAAAAAATGGACTAAGCCAAGATGCATTTCGGCAATGCAAACAAAAAGAGGGTCCCGCCTTCAAGTTGGGGCATGTGTACAAAATTTGCACAACACCCGATGAATTAAGAGGAAAGTTAGATACCAAATGAGAAAATGCATATTTGTTGGATATAGTGATGAATCAAGGTTTACAAACTCTTTATAATCTAACAACTAAGAAAAGTGATAATCGATGAGATGTATAGTTTGTAGAAGATGAACCATGAGATAGTAACTGAGAAAAACATTCAATTTATTACAAGCATACCACAAGAAGAAAAATGAAGTTTCTACTTAAAAATAATCCTACAATGTGACTCCTTTCACTCTCGATTCAAGCTCAACCAAGTGGTCCCTAAGTGACACCATCATCAAATGTAAGAGCAGCTTCACATTTAGGACAACAAACTTCATCTACATCTAGCATTCTCATGCAGACCACCATTAAGTCCTTATTCTACAAGTTCAAGTGACGATCAAATCCCTACATTAGCAAGCATGAGAAGACAAAAAATTAGAAGTATAAGGACATTTATGTGCTAAATGAAGGTGAAAATAATTTGATCAGATTTCTCTTTTTTATATTCAGTTAGATGATCCAATACATTTGAAGATGCAATTAAAGATGACAAATGGATATGTGCAATGGATGAAGAAATTGATGCAATTGAAAAGAATCAAACATGAGATCCTTGTAAGTCTTCCAAAAGACAAAGATGTAATAGAAGTTAAATGGGTTTAGAAAACCAAATTAAATGCAAATGGTAATGTGCAAAAGCATAAAGCACCTACCTAGTGGCAAAAGGGATATTCACAACAGTACTTAGAATTGATTATAAATGAGACATTTCTCTCTTGCAACACATTTTGACATAGTAAGAATGATATTTGCCATTGTGGTAGAACAAAAACAAATGGTCAATTCATCAAATCGATGTAAAATCAATATTTTGAATGGCTATCTTGAAGAAGTATATGTGGAACAACCACTTGTGTATGAGATATTGGGACAAGAAGACAAAGTCTTCAAGAAGAAAGCATTGTATGGTCCCCTCAAGCAAGCCCTAAGAGCTTGGTACAATAGAATTGATAGTTATGGGTATGTGTGGATCATCATGGAAAAAAACAAGCCCTAAGTGGCAAAAAATCAAAAATCAAAGTTAGGCAACTTGACGTAAAAAATTTGAATAAGTTATCTATATTATTTCAAAAATATGTAAAATATAATTGTACAAATTGAATGTAGTTTCTAAACTACTAGGTTTTTTTAAAAAATCTATTTGGTGAAAATTTGAAATTTCAATGCAGTAGTACTTAAATTTCATGGAAAAAATAAGTAGGTGTTGTCTGACACCCTAACCACAATAAAATGATAATTATTTTCTTATAATATTTTAGATATAAGTAGAGGACTCATGTTCCGATGTGATGCATTTTTTTTTGTAATTGTTTTCCAAGTAAATAATTAATTATGATTTTTTTATTACAACTTTTCAAAAATATAAAAAATTTGTATGTCTAACCACCTTAACTTAGTAAAAAAATCATGAAATTCAAATTTTCTTGTTTTAATCTTATAGTATGTGAAGCACAGAATGTGACGCATCTTTTGGATTCAAAAAATGTGATATCGTTCGAAAGCTATAGATGTTTTTCAATAAGTCTATCAATCAATATTTTAGTTGTAATTTGAATAGAAAATAAATAATAATTACTTATTAAATTGAAAGTAAAGAATAATTTATATTTGTGGAAAGATGAGAATATCCTTTAAAAACCCTTTTGATTTCATCAATTTTGGGTAAGAAAAAAGTCGTCAGCCACATACCCATCATATTGCCACTTTTTGGCCCATCATGATCTTGCACATACCTTATCTTTTACAAAATGGCTTCATCGGATGTAGTAGTGAGCCTACATTATATACCAAGATGAATGAAAAAGGTGAAATTCTTATGTTATGCATGTATGTTGATGATTTAATATTCACTAGTGATTTATCAATTGATCCATTTAAAGTAGCTATGAAGAAAGAATTTGAAATGACAGACGTGGGACTCACAAAATACTTTTTAGGCATTGAAGAGAATCAAAATGAAAATGGTATTTTTATCTCTCAATCAAAGTATGCAAATGATATTTTGAAAAGGTTTATAATGACAAAGTGCAAATCAACACCAACACCTACAATTATAGGTTTGAAGTTAAGTAAGGATGGAAAAGGTACAAATGTGGATCTAAAATTATATAAGAGACTTGTAGGTATTCTCATGTATTTGACAGCCACAAGGCCAAACATAATGTATGTTGTATGTTTAATTTCCAAATTTATGGAAGCTCCTAAAGACACACATTGGAAAGTTGGAAAAAGAATTCTGAGATATGTAAATGGAACAAAGAATTTTAGGATTCAATATTCAAGTTCAGAGGAGTTCAAGCTGATTGGGTATATACTAATAGTGACTGTGCTAGAAGTATTGATGACAGAAAAAGCACATTAGGCTATGTATTTCATTTTGGCACTAGTGCAGTATCGTGGGCTTCGAAGAAACTGTATACACCTTAAAATGGTCACATCACATTGTCTGGTAATTAATTAAATATTTTTAATATTTAATTAAAATCTTCGAATTCTATCTGCGTATAAATAAATTTAAATAATTTATTTATATTTCTTCATTCTTCTATATTTTGATTAAATAAATAAGTTTATTTAATCATCTTTTTGTATTCATTTCTTAATTAATTAAATAAACATTACGATTTATTTATATTAATTATCAATAATCTTCATTTGAATATCTTATTCAAATAAAGATTAAAATATTATTCTTCTCCTAAATATCATTTACAATTAAATATTCCAAAATATTTAATTATTTCCTCTAATCCAATTTAAATATTCATTCTTAAAATCATTTCAAAATTCCTCTAATTCGATTCAAAAATCTATTTATAATTAAATATTCCAAAAATATTTAATTAATTCTTCTAAATATTTCATATTCTTCTAAAGTCACATCATAATTAAATATTACAAAATATTTAATTAAATCTTCCATAGTATAAAAATCAAAAATCAAAATGCAATAAATAAAATTAAATAAATTTATTTATTTATTTAATTTGGGATTTATCTTCAACTCCCGGGAAGCAAACGGTTAAAATAGAAAATTAAATTTCTCTGTTTATGTGCAGGCTTGTTCCCGTGGGTTGAAGACAGGAATCCATCCTTCTCTCCAACCTCTCAACCTCCCCCATTTTCTTCTCAACCTCTCCATCTCTCACCATTCAAACTTACCAGACAATCTCACAGCCGTAGATTCTTGCTAGCCGGGATGGAGCCTGCAAAAATCTATAAATACAACTGTCGGGAGCTCCAAAACATATAGAAGTTTTTAGCAGAGAAACTATAGTCAAATAGCTCTTAAGCATCCATAGCATAAGCCTTTTTAGCATTCACTTTCATAGCATAGTAGCATGTCATGATACATTTCATTCACAGCCCCTGTGCATAATCTACAGCCCCTGTTCATATCCGTTAACAATTTCACTCCACCAGCATATAGAATAGTAGTTTTCATTTGTATACTCGTTCTACAGCAGCCATTTGGAGGAGCTTACATCAAATCTGAGAGCAACAGCTTCAAAAGAATCACTGTAGATAGAGGAAAATGGAACGGCTCTGAAGGAATCTTGCTTATTTGAATTTATTTAAATTTCTTTAGATTAAGGTTTCATTTAGTGTTTTGTTTTCAATTAGATTAACATAAATAAACATAACACATTTTTGGTGCCCACCGTGGGGCACTTGCCCCCTTTTTAATGTTTTATTTGCAGTTTCTTTTGACAGGTTATAGGTAAAAACAGTGGAATAGCGCAGACAACACGTTTCGGGAATGTCATCTCCAGATTAGCGCATTTGAAGACTATTGCAGTGCCCTTCATAATTATTGTAGCGCCCGTAAATCATTTTGCAGCGCTCGTAAAATCTTTTGCAGCGCCTGTAAAGTCTTTTGCAGTGCCCCTAAAGTTTTTTGCAGCACCCTAAATAATTGTTGCAGCGCCCGTAATACTTAATGCAGCGCCCGTAATCATTTTTGCAGCACCTTTAATGTCTGTTGCAGCACAACTTTTTAAAGAGTATATTCTATAATCTGTAACTGTAGATTAGTCTAACTAATTCTGACACAGCCGCGGACAGTTAATAATTTCTAAGCATAAAATTAACCAATCCTAGGGTAGTCATTTAAGCATAAAAAGAACCAATCCTAGGGTAGTCATTTAAGCATAAAAAGAACCAATCCTAGGGTAGTCATCTAAGGTAAAATGAAGCAATCCTAGGGTAGGCACTTCATCTTTTATTTTGGGCTTAAAATGAATTTTATTTTTATGTGAAGCAAAATCTTCACTTAGTTTAGAAAATTTTTATTTGGTGCTTAAAAACTGAACCTTTGTTTGCTTTGCTTCAACAGTGATAGGCCTATGCTCTCCCCTTAACTGGGTGATCAAAATGCCAAACTCACCTATTTCCTTTTATGCATTTTACAGATTTGTTAAAACCTTGTAGAGAGCTTGCTCTTGTGGGAAAAAGTACTCACCCAAGAGGAACGACTCAAGTGGGTTCAAGCCAAAGCCAGGCTATTCCACCCCACTCTAAAATTTAAAGAAAAATTGGGGAAACCCTCTTTTGATGATAGTGTGCATTGATAACCATCCCCAAAGCCTTTGTTCTAAAGGTAGGGAGGTCTCTCGAGGGAGTCTATCATTTGCCGCACCGAACGGAAACCCTTACTACGAACCTAGTGTAGTATCTTACTGAGTCAGTTTTTGAACATCGTTTCAATCATAGTGCAGGGGAGGGAAGAATCTACCCCCAAGATACTCACCATATAACTACCAAGGATTGTTTGCTCAGGGGATCCGGTATCCACTTCCGTCACTCTGAGTACGCACCTGGAAAAGACAAAAACACGGGTGCCCTTTCGGGGGTGACATGGCTGTGTGAGTCGACGTAGTTCTAAGATGTGGGTTGTTGATTGCTATGAGGACCTATTTGAGAAATAAGAGTGAGTCTGTTTGAAGTGCTTGTCATGTGGAAAACCCGTTAAAACACTTTTTGAAAAACATTTTGGTTATACACTTGATGTTTAGCATAGGACTTTAAGACAACCGTTTTACAACTTTGTTTGATGTGTTTTCAATACATTAATTTAGATAAGATCATCCAAAATACTCATTATCATATTGATCAATCTCATGTTACTAGATTGGAAATCCACAAAGTTTGTAAAGAAATCCGTTTCCAAAAGGATTAAGAAGCCAAAGAAACCTCTCAATCACAAGAAATTATTGAAAAAGCAGTGATTCTTATATCAAAGTCAAAAAGTTTTACTCAAATATAGAACCTTTCTTTATAGGTATCATGATTGTGTTAGAGGTCTTTCAGATGATTATGCTATAGAGCCCTTATATTCACAAGCTTACTTTCAAAGAAGAGCCCTTTCTCAAAGGCATAACCATAGTCAACACATCCGTTTCAGTTATATTCCCCAACTAGCAATCGAATATTCTACTTGTCCAAATCAAATTTTGCAATAGAGAACTTAGAATACATTAGGCATCTATCATAAAATCCATTCTTTTACAAAGCCATGATCAAAATTTCATAAAGTGCAAAATTATCCTTTTCTTGATCTTTTGCTTATATTCCCGCTAACAGGATTTTCATCCTTTCACTTAGGGAACAACACAAGCTACAAGATTAGAAATTTTGTGTAAGTCATAGAATCTTCATTCTATCCTGACTTTCATATATATCACATAAATTGCACTATTTCACTCTTTTGATCAAAAGTGAGTAGAATTTGAAACAAAATTTATGCCTGTCTTCACGAGATCTCAAAAACAAATGGAAAAAGACGAGGGAGAAACCACAACCAGCAAAATGGGTGACCGAAATGAAAAAGAAGAGGAAACGTTTAATCTTGATGAGTTAACAGAAGAAAAGCTTCAAGAAGCAGAACAAGATCCCCAATTCCATACTCTTAAGGAAAGAATTCTAGAACGTAACAAAGAAAAATATTTTCTTTCATTTGCTAATCAAGGAGCTAGGTTTCCTCACACTTTTGACATAGAAGGGATTAAAAAAAATCCTGAAACTCCTCCTAATGAATTTAGTGCTCTTAACCAATAGATAAAAGAATTACAAGGGAAAATAAAGAAAATGCAAGGAGGTACAACAAAGAAATATGTTTTGGAAGACATATCTCCTTATCCATTTGATAGGAGTCTTCAAATGATCCCATTTCCAAAACATTGTGAAATTCCTAAGTATGATAGGTATAATGGAAAAACTGATCCCATTGATCATGTTAGGGATTTCTGAAACATGAGTCTTGAATTCGCCTATGACGATACTTACTTGATGTGATTATTTCCATGAAGTCTAGGTGTACAATTCATGGAGTGGCTTTCAAAAATCACTCCACCTATCAAAACTTTTGAGGAGTTGATAAATCAGTTTATCCCACAATACTCCTACAACATTCAACACCAAATAACAATGCTTGATCTTTGTAAAGTGAAACAAAAAGTAGGAGAACCCTTTACTACATTTTTACAAAGGTGGAGAAGGTTATTTTCATGATATTCTCGTCCTATTCCTAAAAAGGAAAAGATGGATATCTTTATCAATAGCCTTGATCCAGAATTAAGCTATAGGCTTAACCTTCATTGTCCTCATAACTTTGAAAAATTGATTGAAAATGCAATCACCATTGAAGGGGCCTTGGTTAAAAGGGGAGTGATAAAACTTGATAATCCAAGTACATCAAATAAAAACAACAACGATAAAACAAGGTTTTGGAACAAAAACAAAAATGTTGTTAATGATGGTATAGTAGATGCAAATAATTTATGAACAAGACCATCTGTTTTCAATTTATCAAGTGCTCCACGAAACAATCCACAAGGAAATACAATTCAACAAGGAAACAACAATCAACAAGGACAAATTTCCAAGCAAGAGAACATGACCAATCAAAATACCAATCAAAATCGGTGTAATTTCAATAATAATCTTGGTAATGCCCAAACATCAAATCCATCTAGACCTTCATTCTTTTCAAATCGACGGACGTTTACTGCTTTGGGTCAATCTCTTGAGTCTTCTCTCAAGGAGCTTCTTGATAATAAGGTTATCACCTTACCTCCACAAAGAGATTATGAGCCACGAGTTAAACCACCATCATGGAATGACTCGTATTATTGCAATTATCATCGATGTAAAGGTCATAGAACAAACAATTGTCAAGCTTTGAAAAATCTGGTACAAGATTTAATTGACAATGGTACCATTACAATTGAGGGACATCATACCAATGATGATCATCAAGCATTCAAAGATCCTTTTCCAAACTACCAAAAAGGGGAAACATCGGATACCAAAGCCAAAAGCATACATAATGTTGAAGACAATATAATCTGTCACATTCACACAGATGATAATTGGATTAACGTTATCAAAATCAAAGGAAAACAAGAATATCAACAGGTTAATGTAACAACAAGAGGTCAAGCAAAGGTTGTTTTAAAAGGAAGTTCATCTAAAACAACTATTTCTTCTCCAACTCAGTATAATCTGGTTGATCAATTAAGAAAAACATCAACTCAAATATCCATTCTTGAACTTCTCAAAAAATCTCCCATACACAAGAATATTTTAGAAGAAGCTCTTGTAAACACAACTGTTGATACTGATCTAGATGCAAACAAATTTCAAGCCATGGTGGGACATTTATCTTCCCCCACTTGTCTTTCATTTTCTGACAAAGATGATGCCTCTATGACACATCCACATAATTCCTCGCTCTATCTTGAAGTCATGATCCATAAACATCGAATTAGACGTGTCTTAATAGATGGAGGAGCTGGTTTGAATATTTTTACCTTAAAATTAATAAATGCCTTAGGAATATCAGAAAATGAAATTGATCCACGAAGGAAGATAACCATCAAGGCATATGATGATGAAGAAAGAGCTTCTAAAGGATTAATATTACTGCCTATCAGAGTGGGACCTGTTGTGAAGAATACATTTTGTCAGGTTCTAGATCAAGATCTGTCTTATAACATACTTTTGGGTCGTCCGTGGATCCATGATATGCAAGCAGTACCATCAACATATCATCAATGTATCAAGTTTCCATATGATGGACAAGAAATAACTATACAAGCTAATTACAATAGTACCCAAACTTGTTCAAATCTTAGAGTAACTCAAGATATCTTTGTGCCACACAATAGAGAAGCTCTTGCTATTTCTTCTTCCAATCTACAAGTCCAATTGCAAGAATTGACAAAGAATCTTGATACTAAGTTGAAGTTTAAAGACAAAGGGGTAGGTGAATATTCACTATCTCTTTCTACTTTACCTCCTTCTCCAAGATCACACGGTTTACCAACTTTATCAAATCAAAAGATTGCAACCACTTCTACATCTCAAGCTTCCGTGCCAATCACAAAGTTTGATGGAAAATTCATTAGAGCTAATACCACTGAAGAAGAAGCTGAAGATAGGGACATCCTAAATTGGCTATACAAAGATGAAGATGAATATCTCTTGCACATTAAGTTGCCTAAAGAACAATATGGTAAGGGATACGCTATCATGCAAAAGATGGGCTATGAAGGGAATGGTCCTATAGGGAAACGAAGAGAAGGAATTGTGGAACCAATTCAACCTATTTCAAAGCATTCAAGTGATAAAACAGGACTTGAATATGGTAAAGATAAAGAAGAATCTACTTCACAGCAGACATCATTAAATCATGAAGGAGGATCCATGTCAGATAAATCTCACGAATCAGTTTTCCAATTGCAAAATAGTTCAGATACTTATTCTAATGAATATGAATGGGATACCATTTATAATGATGAATTTTGGAGGCATAAACAAGTTGATACTATACACAAATATGCATTTGTTCTTATACAAGGAGAAGGCTCAAGGCCTCCACTTGATTTTGTTTTACAAAGCGATCATGACTCAAGTGAGGAAGAATCAGATTCTAACGAGATTGACAATCAATAGGAGAATACCATCATAGACCTTGTCTACCATGAGGATGATAACCATATCATGACTTTGACAATTCAAGACCTTACCCAACCTAATGATCCTATTCCCTTAGTTTATCCAGAACTTATAGATTGGGACATTGACGCACCTATCCATATTCCTACATTCAGTAATGATGAAGACATTATAACTTTCCTTTGTTCCTCAAATGAAGAAAACAATTGTTTCATTCAAGAATCTTATACTCATGATTTTGATAAGGAGAGTGTCAAGTCTCTTAGCTGCAAAATAAATGAAATAAAAGATGGATCTATTGGTGAAAACCGAAAAATGGCAGTGATAGATCAAAACAAGAGAAAAATAAAGAGCGAATCTGACAGTGAAAACCTTTCTGAGGCATTGAAGGATGAGAAACTTGACACTCTTCCCAAGTATTATCATGAAAGATCTTCTATTTTGATTGAACCAACAGAATCAATCAACATAAGTACAGCAGAGCAGCCAAAAGTTTTGCAAATTGCAGCATCATTAACAGTTGAAGAAGTCAAGAAATTCATGCAATTCTTGAAGGATAATCAAATTAACTTTGCTTGGTCATATGCTGATATGCCAGGGTTAGATCCTAATCTGATAATGCATCATTTATCTATGAAACCTGGGACAAAGCCTGTAAAGCAAAAGCTTAGAAAAATGCATCCACATGTTGCATTATTGGTCAAGGAAGAATTAAAGAAGCTTTTGGATGTTGGATTCATTCGAACTATTGACTATGCAGAATGGATTTCAAATATTGTACCTGTTTTAAAGCCAAATGGAAGGATCAGAGTTTGTACAGATTTCAGGGATTTAAATAAAGCTTGCCCCAAAGATGATTTTCCTTTGCCTAACATAGACATTATTGTTGACTTAACTGCTGGCCATGCAATATATTCATTAATGGATGGATTTTCAGGATACAACCAGATAAAAATTGCACCAGAAGAAACTAATTAAATTGACCCAAAAAGATATTCCATGAAAATTTGATGAAGAAATTGCCCCTGCTATGTGAAAATATGATAAAAATGCTCCAATTTTACCATTATATAGGTTAAAAATGTCATTTTCCATGTCATTTTCAATTTTAACCTAGTAAAATTTGCAAATATTGAGCTCTGAGTTTGATAATCATGGCACTTCCAGTTCACCAACACCGTTTCGAGCGTATCTGATGACATCAGTGGCCAGCGCACTATGGACCTCCGGTATGTGTCTCGTAAATCCCTGTCTCTCAAAAATTTTGTTTTGCGCACGTTTTTCAATGTTTATTTCAAAAAAATTGAGTTTTAGCGGCCTTAACATTTTTTGTAGCGCATACAATATTTCTCGTAGCGCATTCAATATCATAGCGCCCTTGAGGTGTATCATAGCGCATTCAACATGTTTCATAGCGCATATGATATCGTAGCGCCCTTGATGAATTCCGTAGCGCATTTGATCATTTGCGTAGCGCATATGATTTTATAGCACATTTGAGATGTATTGCAGCGCTATTGACAAATTTTGTAGCGCAAAATATTTCATAGCGCATATGAGTGATTTTGTAGCGCTATTAATATGTTTTGTAGCGCAATTGATTTTATGTTGTTGTAAATGATAAATTTGTTTCCAAAGTTGTTGGAGAACAAATAGTAGCTGATAAATTTTCTTTTAAAGTTGTTAAAAACAAATAGGACAGATAAGTTTTCTCCTAAAGTTGTTAGAAAGAAACTTGATGTTGATTATTTGCGTTCCATGATGATGAAAAACAAATAGTTTGATTGTTTCGTTTGCTTCTAAGGTTGTTAAAAACAAACATGATTTTGATATTATTTGCATTTCATAATGATAATGAAAAAAAAATAGTTTGATATTCAATTTTGGATTGATATGTTCGGATGATTTGATATTGATGTTGCTTTGATGATGTATGTGAACAGGAGAGACTAGGTGTCTTGCAGTTACGAGAGACTTTTTTGAGCACATGGACATTGATTCCACATTTGTTACAGTCAGATAGAGATGTGATTGATGCATGCGGCTTAAGTTCATTACTTGATATGCCCGAGGTTCGCCTCAACAAGGCCCTATTGACAGCACTTGCAGAGCGGTGGCATAGCGACACCAACACTTTTCATTTACTGACAGGCAAGATTACAGTGACCCCCGAGGACGTATATCGCATCCTACGGATCCCAGTGATGGGAGAGATAGTTGTTTTTGATAGACGATAGGTTGGAGGTACTCTTTCTTTGAGACGAATATTCAGAGATGATCAGATTACCAGATACTTCATCCCATGGGGTGAGATTACAGATACCTATCCACCATTACCAGCTGTGCTTGCAGGATTCATTGGAGGTGTGTTGTGCCCCGACCATAGGTTGAAGGGGTTTGCGATCGGATGGGGTCATGTTTTGGAGAGTATGGTGATGTAGGGGACACGGTATGCATGGGGTACATGTATGCTAGCCCACCTATATGACGAGCTACATCATATCATATATGGTAGAGGTCGGAGTTTTGCTGTTGGGTGCTCATTACTACAGATATGGGCATGGGAGCATTTTGCAGTTTTACGTCCATTGACCTGAGGACATCGACTAGCTGGTCGAGCATACAGATGGAGATATGCACATATTATTGCTCAGCTGAGACTGGGCAAACTAATATATTGGCAGTGGCTATTAGATAGTTTGGACACAGTATGCTGGAGGCCATATTTGGATTGTGAGCCATGGCCAGAGGATGCGAGGGATATGCCTTTTGTATGCACTTCTAGATTTTTGATTGGACGGACTACATGGATCCTGGAGAGATTTCTTGCTAGACGAGTATTGCGACAGTTTGGTCAGATTCAGGGTATGCCTGTTGGTTCAGCCATTTATGTGTGACGACAGCCAGAGCTTGCAGTGTGGGGCCCACAGATTTCTTATGAGGCAGCGGTGGCAGAGTTCACCAGTTTAGGAGCACAGATGTGGGATTACCAGGTGGATGTTCTTGATGTAGGGGCGACACCATAGTATGTATAGTATGTCCTAGAGCATCCACCACCACGTATGTTTGATCCTGATGAGGCCATTGTTCCTATTATTGCTCAGAGACGTCGACAGAGGGACTCAGAGTTAGGAGATGATGATTCAGAGGATAGTGACAATGATGAGAGTGATGGAGATGATGACTCAGATGGAGATGATGGTGGTGATGGTAGGGGTGGTGATAGAGGTGGCAAGAGAGGCAGTAGAGGAGGCAGAGGTGGTAGAGGTGGCAGAGGTGGACCATGGATGAGGCACACTGATCCATCCCCTTCCGTAGATCCGATAGTAGCTAGTCAGATATCGTCTCTACAGAGTACAGTACAGAGCTTGCAGGCTCAGCTATCACAGGCACAGGCCTTGATTTCATAGTTGCAGGGTCAGGTGACTTCGATTATTGCTGAGAGAGATGTAGCTAGATAGCGGGGTGAGCAGGCCATTGCCTTAGCAGATAGCCTACAGAGAGTAGCAGGTAGCACTTTTCCAGGTGACATGATGAGGGAGGTTACCAGAGCCACACGAGAGGTAGAGTTCTATCAGACTAGATATCATGATGCAATTCCACCTGAGCAGAGAGAGAGCTACACTCAGTCACGATCTACTCATGGTCGCTCTCGTACTACCAGCAGGGGTGTGACATAGCCATTACCTCCTAGAGGGGCACTAGGGATAGGCAGAGCAGGTCCATCAGGGGCAGGTGATACAGGTCCATCAGGGGCAGGTGGTACAAGTCCTAGGCTAGCTCCATCAGAGGATAGCTCTGCCTAGTGCATTGTATATAATTTTTATTTTTATTTTATTCTGTTGAGACATTTTGTATACACCGTGAGATGATCACATTTTTGATGATATTACATCTTTTGTAGTTGACATCCTTGTACATTTTGACATTCATTTTTAAGATATATGAAATGCAGCGATGATTTTACATGATATATGATGTGTATCCATATGATGTGTACTATATGATGGTTTCATGATTTATGATATTTATATACATGATTGTATGAGATGAAATTTATTTTGATGAATGAATGTATGATGTATATGATGTATGTAATGTATGCTTTTTATGATTTTTCTGATGCAAATATATATGAAAAATGTATGAAATGATGTTTTTGTGAATGTCAAAATATACTCAGTCATGTATTTGAAAAGATATAAACATTTGATTCTTTACCAGCTTTTAGAAATCTATAAATGCAAAATGCAGATTCTAACATGAATGCAATCTATACTAACCATGCAGGACATTCATACAATATTGCCATTTGGAGAGCTTATTTGTGCTTTTTGTATCATCATAGAGCATTGAAATGTTGAAAGTTAATACAAGCATCAAAGGGTATGTTAGCACCAGTGATGACCTGAGTATTGCTTTCATGATTTTTAATATAGCAAGTTAATACAAGCATCTAGGTATAATTGAACCGAGATGACCTGAGTATTGCTTGCATAAACAGACAAGAGTTAATCCTTTTCCCATGCAAATTCTGAAATGTCATCCATGATACATATTAAAGCATGTCTCGCGACCAATTTGCATAGTACTAATGATTTCCTCGCAAACAGCACACAAAGAAAAATCATACTCCTTCCTTGCTTTTCTAGTTCAGTACATCATCGAATCGCTCCAGAGATATGATAGAAAATCAAACAACCATTCAAATCCTGCTTAAAGTATTTCGAACATTTATTCAGATTAAGATCATCCAATTTGGTTATCATCATTGATATTCTCACTTCAATAGTTGTTTGGATCATGTTGTTTCAATTTCCATTGGTATAAACATGTTTGTGATTGATTTGATACGACAATGTTTGTTGTGTTTGGTCAAACTGTTATTTGTCTGTTTGTGATATTCTGAAAGCTCGTTGCCCCTCTCTTGTATGTTTCTGTTTTTCCCCCAGTGTAAACACAACCTAAAGATAAAAGATATGTACAAATTTCATCAAGCCATGATGAAACCTAAAGATTCCCACTATATGATGAATGAAAGATATACAAATGAAAGATGCAGATGGATGATACCGAAAGTGAAAACAAGACATAAACTAATAAATGGAGGAGCCCATTTTGATTACAAGTAACGCCTATTTTCCAGGTTTTCACTACTTGTTTTTATTGCACTTTTTCAAGATTTTTTTTTTTTTTTTTTCAGGACTTTTTATGATTTTTTTTGATTTTTTCAGGACTTTTTATGATTTTTTTTTTTTTCAAGACTTTTTAGACATAGAACTTCTTCAAATGAATACTATTGATTGGCTCTTCAAACAGGTCCCCCTCTGATGTGGATAACTGATATGCACCAGAACCATATGTTGCTACGATAACAAATGGACCAAGCCAATTAGGTTCAAATTTTCCTTTCTTTTCTCTATCTTGCTGATTACGCGGATTTTCTCTCAAAACTAAGTCACCGACTTGAAATGCCGTGGTTTAACTCTGTGATTATAACTACGAGACATGACTTGTTGATAACCTTTCAAGTGATCAGCTGCATGTTGGCGTCTTTCATCTAACAATTCTAGTTCTTGAGCGAGAAACCCTGTAGTCTTCATCACTTATCAATCCCTTGAGTGAAACCCTAAGCGAAGGTATTTCAACTTCTAATGGTAAAATTGCTTCTGCTCCATAGACTAAAGCATATGGTGTAGCTCCTGTTGGTGTGCGAACACTGGTTCTATATGCCCACAAAGCTGGGTTGAGTTGAACATGCCAATCACGTCCAGCGTCATTTACTGTCTTCTTCAATATCTTCAAGATGGTTTTGTTAGAAGCTTCTGCTTGACCATTACCCTGTGGATAATAAGGTGTAGAGAACCTGTGTTGGATGTGAAATCTTTCACAAAGTTCATCAACATCCTGATTCTTAAAAGGCCTTCCATTATCCGTAACAATAGAATTAGGAATTCCATATCTACAAATAATGTAATTCAGGATAAATGAAGATATTTGTTTACCAGTCACTGTTGTTAGAGGAACAACTTCAATCCATTTTGTAAAATACTCAGTAGCTGTGATGATAAATTTATGACCATTTGACAATGAAGGATGTATTTTACCAACAAGATCTAATCCCCATTGAGAAAAAGGCCATGTCGAAATGAAAGGTTGCAATTCTTGTGCAGGTGCATGAATAAGATTCCCGTGAATCTGACATTTAGAACACTTCTTGACAAAATTAAAAGAATCTTGCTCCATGGTAGGCCAATAGTATCCCATTCTGACAAGTTTCTTGGCTAAGGTCAAACCACTCGAATGGGTTTCACAAATACCACCGTGAACCTCTTGTAAGGCTTTTTCAGATTTGTTACGTTCAAGACATCTAAGGAGTGTACCATCAAGATCACATTGATAAAGAATATTGGAAATTAAGGTATAACAAGATGATTGGCGAATGAAATTCCATTTTTGGTTGCGGGATAAATCTGAAGGCAAGATATTATCTTTCAAATAGGTATAAGTCTTGCCATATAAAGGTGAATCAGAACCAGTCAAATGACATATAACTTGGGTTTCAAGACTATCATAGGTGAGAGAAAATAATTGTTCCACCAAGAATTCATACTTGGTTTGATCTTCTGATATTTGTAATAAGGAAGCAATGGTAGCCATTGCATCTGCAGCTTTATTGTCAATTCTTGATATTTGTGAAAATTTTATTGACACAAAATATTTTTTATAATCATCCACCATGTTCTTGTATGGTAGCAACTTATCATCTTTAGTTTGATAATCATCATTAATTTGATTAATGACAAGTTGTGAATCACCATAGACTTCCAGCTCTATAATCTTCCATTCCAAAGCTATTTTCAATCCTATGAGTAATGCCTCATATTCAGCTATGTTATTTGTGCAAGAAAACATCAACTGATATGATCGTGAGATGGTATGGCCTTCGGGTGTAACAAAAAGAATCCCTGCCCCCGAGCCATATTGTGTATAAGATCCATCAAAGTATAATGTCCACGGTCTCTGAATTGTTGCTGTAAAGACATCTGCATCAGGAAACTCAATGTGCATTGGATTGTCTTCTTGTAAAGGAGCTTCAGCCAACTGATCTGCAATGACCTGTCCTTTAATGGCTTTTCGATCTACATATTGAATATCAAACTCACTTAAGATCATTACCCATTTTGCAAGTCTTCCTGTTAAAGTAGCTCGGCTTAATAGGTATTTCAATGGATCAATCTTTGTTATCAGCTTAACTGTATGAGCCAACATATAATGTCGCCACTTTTGAGAAGCAAACACTACTGCAAGACAAGCTTTTTCAATGAAACTGTAGTTTAACTCATGTCTTGTTAAGGTTCTGCTGATATAATATATGGCCCTTTCTTTACCTGTAGAGTCTTCTTGTGCTAGCAATGCTCCCAAAGATACTTCTGTTGCTGAAATATAGAGTATGAGTGGCTCTCCTGGAATAGGTGGAATTAAAACTGGTGGATGCGTAAGATATTGCTTGATCTGATTGAATGCTGCTTCACATTTGTCATCCCATTTAAATGGAACATTTTTATGCAATAAATGTGTAAATGGCAAGCTTTTGTCTGCCAGTTGAGCTATAAACCTTCTAATAGACTGTAATCTTCCTTGCAAGGATCTTAATTGACTGATATTTCGTGGTGGAGGCATGTCCATTATAGCTTGTACCTTTTCTGGATCAACTTCTATACCCTTTTCTGAAACAATGTACCCTAGGAGTTTTCCAGATGTAACACCGAAGACACATTTCTTTGGATTTAGTCGAACATTGAACTTCTCCATTCTGATAAAGATTTTTGACAAGATTTCCAGGTGTTCATCTCGTGTATGAGATTTGGCAAGTAAATCATCAACATAATCTTCCATGAATGTATGCATCATATCATGAAAAATAGTTGTCATTGCTCTTTGATAAGTAGCTCCAGCATTCTTTAACCCGAATGGCATTACATATCATTATTTCGACAGTCAACATTTGGGGCAAAATTCAAAATTCTTTGAAACAATGTGTAAAACACATCACTTCAAAGAGGGGCAAAATGTATACACCTTAAAATGGTCACATCACATTGTCTAGTAATTAATTAAATATTTTTAATATTTAATTAAAATCTTCGAATTCTATCTGTGTATAAATAAATTTAAATAATTTATTTATATTTCTTCATTCTTCTATATTTTGTTTAAATAAATAAGTTTATTTAATCATCTTTTCGTATTCATTTCTTAATTAATTAAATAAAAATTATGATTTATTTATATTAATTATCAATAATCTTCATTTGAATATCTTATTCAAATAAAGATTAAAATATTATTCTTCTCCTAAATATCATTTACAATTAAATATTCCAAAATATTTAATTATTTCCTCTAATCCAATTTAAATATTCATTCTTAAAATCATTTCAAAATTCCTCTAATTCGATTCAAAAATCTATTTATAATTAAATATTCCAAAAATATTTAATTAATTCTTCTAAATATTTCATATTCTTCTAAAGTCGCATCATAATTAAATATTACAAAATATTTAATTAAATCTTCCATAGTATAAAAATCAAAAATCAAAATGCAATAAATAAAATTAAATAAATTTATTTATTTATTTAATTTGGGATTTATCTTCAACTCCCGAGAAGCAAACGGTTAAAACAGAAAATTAAATTTCTCTGTTTTTGTGCAGGCTTGTTCCCGTGGGTTGAAGACAGGAATCCATCCTTCTCTCCAACCTCTCAACCTCCCCCATTTTCTTCTCAACCTCTCCATCTCTCACCATTCAAACTTACCAGACAATCTCACAGCTGTAGATTCTTGCCAGCCGGGATGGAGCCTGCAAAAATCTATAAATACAACTGCTGGGAGCTCCAAAACATATAGAAGTTTTTAGCAGAGAAACTATAGTCAAATAGCTCTTAAGCATCTATAGCATAAGCCTTTTTAGCATTCACTTTCATAGCATAGTAGCATATCATGATACATTTCATTCACAGCCCCTGTGCATAATCTACAGCCCCTGTTCATATCCGTTAATAATTTCACTCCACCAGCATATAGAATAGTAGTTTTCATTTGTATACTCATTCTACAGCAGCAATTTGGAGGAGCTTACATCAAATCTGAGAGCAACAGCTTCAAAAGAATCACTGTAGATAGAGGAAAATGGAACAGCTCTGAAGGAATCTTGCTTATTTGAATTTATTTAAATTTCTTTAGATTAAGGTTTCATTTAGTGTTTTGTTTTCAATTAGATTAACATAAATAAACATAACACAGAAACAACCAATTGTCACTCTTTCATTAGTAGAAGCAGAGTACGTTGTAGCCAGAAGTGCATCTTCCCAAGTAATGTGGATGAGAAGAGTGTTGAAAGAGTTAAAGAATGAACAAGTGGATGTAACAAATATATTTTGTAATAACAATTCAACCATAGCATTGTCAAAGAATCCAGTTTTCCACAAAAGGAGCAAACACATTGACACCAAATATCATTTCATCAGAGAGTTAATCAATAATGGTGAAATCTTCTTAGAGTTTTGCAGATCTTAGGAACAGTGTGCAAATATTTTTACCAAGGCACTGGGAAAAGAGAACTTTATCTATTAGAGAGATCATTTGGGCATCATTGACAGTAGTAGTTGTGATTAAGGGGGAGTGTTGGAATTTTTCCCAACTCCTGTTGCATCTCTTCTGCCTTCCCACTATCCCACACCCTCTATCTCCCTCTCGTACGGTATTGTAGTGTCTACAGCAATCCCACACGACTTTATCATTTGGCATGCAGTAGTGCAGGTATACCGTAGTCTTGTGGTCTCCTTATTTTCTCTTGGAAGTAGCGCGATGGCAACTTTTGATGGTGAAAAATATCTTTTAGGCATTTAATATTTCAAGGACTATATTTATTTTGATTAGATCTTTAAATCTGGGAATATCCTTCAACTTTTAATACGGTTTTGATTGTAATTTCAAATGAAAATACTTTTCACTTGACATGATTAAGAAGTTACTGGAGGTGTAATTAATGATATTTATTTCACCTCATTTGCTTGCTAGTAAAGTTTTTCACAGTATTTTTTATGTAGAATTTTTATTAATATTATTATAGAGAAGAAGAAAAATTGGGTGTGCTCTGTAGGAGAAAATTATGAGGAAAAGAGCAATAGCTCTATTTATGAAATTATATAGTTTGAATGATATAATATAAAAATTAGAATTTATGGGTTTATTCTGTGTGCTTTAAATTTTTGCTCTTTGTTTTCTATTTAAATTTGTGTTGATTTGTTATTGCTTGAGTCCTCTACCTCTGGCCTTCATATCTCTTTCAAAAAAGTGATTGGTATTGGTGAAAATCACTTTCAAAATCCCTTTCATAATAGATTTGGTCTTGACGAGCAACTTTCTGTAAGAGGATGACTTCCTTGATATTTCACTTAACTGCCAACTATGAGACCCCACTCACCCTTTTTCATATCTATGCCAACACACCTAGTGCTCTACAATCATTTTGTAACAAAAAACGTAACCTGGTCCATCTATCGGGATTAGCTAATTATCGTATGTTTTAAGGCTAGTCAATACCTCGATTAGATAGGTAATCGTCCACCTTGGTTGCCTCCCTATAAATATGAGACAATTTGTAGTCACCAATTTGATTTAATTTTTCCATTAATTTTGCTAACCATTGGTTCATTTTCCATCTTTGGGCCTTTTTCTTGGTGATCACTCTTACCACCACTTCTGAATCTCCTTTAATGTCAACATTTCCCAATCCTACATTAACACAATGTGATAAGCCTTCATATAGGGCACTCCATTCCACTTCGTTGTTCATACCTTCAAGTAGGTTTTTTTATACCACCTAGATCAACTCACAGTTGTCATTCCTGAGCACAACCCTTGCACTAGAAATCATTGGGTTTCCTCGTGAAGCCCCATCAAAATCCAGTTTTAGCCTACCTTTGAGGGGGCGAGTTTACATTTAATCTTTTTAGTCCATTCTAATTTTTAGGAGATAAAGTTTTGGTGGATTTAGCTTGGGCCAATTCTTCACCATTCTCTGGTCCCAACACGATACACAATAAAAAGACCACTTCCTTGTCTAGGTGTTCAAGTGCTCACATATTCCTAGTTCAATTTTTATTTGCAAGCTCTTTGTATTGGGGAATTTTTCTCTTTAAATATCCACGCATTCCTCTCCTTCCAAATTTACCAAATCACAATTGTAGGCTCTTCAGTCCAAAGTCCTACCAATGTGAAACCACTGTACAGAAATGGCCAGGAGTCAAAGACTTCTCTCAATTTCCCTTGCAAGGGATTGTACTAATCTACCTTAGCATGCATGAAACACTGACATGATTGTGCTACTTCACACTGCACCAATAGGTGATCTGTCATTTCTTCATGTTTGTAACACAAGACACATCTATGTGGACCCACCAACCCTATTCAATTCAACTGGTCCCTTATTAAAATCCTCTCCTAGATCGTAGTCTAGGAAAAGGCTCCTTCCTTTGGAAGAACCACCCTACCCCAACACAATTTGTTTGGCCATAGGCCTGAACTTGTTTCCTCTTTTAGTACCTTATACACCAACCTTGTTGAATACCTACTAGATTTCACAACACACCAAACTATGGTGTCTTTTCCTTTCTAGATGAACCATTTCCATTTTGAAAATTCTGTATTCATCACATGTCTCGAATGGATATCTAAGAATTGAAATTTTATCCATCTTGCCTCTCAAAGATCCCCTTGGTTTTCAATGAAATCACATACTTTATCACCATATATCAGACTCAACACTTCCACAACCTCCCATATACCTATTAGTTGATCCATTGGGGCATACCCATTCCACGAGTCATGCCAGAATGAGGTTGACTTACCATCCTTCAATTTCCAAGTAATATGCTCTATCATCACCAACCTACATTTCAAGATAAAGTTCCAAACTCCCAGGATTTTCTATGGTTAGAATGTGTTCTCTCTCTAGAGCATCCAAGTATTTTTCTTTGATCAACTTACATCAAAGGTGCCTCTAGATTGGTGTATAGTTCCCAGACCAATTTAGCCCCCAATTCTCTATTTTGGAGTCTTGTGTCTTTCACCCCAACACCAAAATCTCCCTTATATTTCTTTATCATTTCCCAAGCTAGGAAAGGAACACATCTCTTTTCATTTGATCCATCCCACACAAATTTTCTCTAAATCCCAACATTTTTCTTGATGTTTCTTTTCGGCATTTTGATGTAGGAAAGAAAATATATAGGAATGGCTTCCAAGACAGCTTTTAACATCATTGATCTCCTAGCGAGAGTCAACCATCTGCCTCTCCAATATGCAACCCTCATTCTACCATTTTCCACTATCTCCTCCTAATTCACATTTTGCACTACCCCATGAAATAAGGGTACACCTAGGTATTCCATGGGTAGACTTGCTGATTGGAATCTTAATAGATTAACTTTCATTTTTTGAAACCACTTCAGAGTATTATAAAAATATATGCTTAATTTTTCTACATTTATTGATTGGCCTGCTTTCTTCCTAAAAACATCTATTGTTTTCTTGATTATTTCTAATTCAAACACATTAGATATTTTGTACAAGATCGTGTCAGCTGCAAAAAGTTGATGAGAAAAGGGGATCAAAGAAGGAGTTACTAAAATACCTCTCCACATACCTCTATGTTGAATCTTGTTTATGTGTCGAATGAAAGCATCTGCCATTATCATGAACAAGAATGATGAGATTGGGTTGCCTTGTCTTAGTCCCTTTGCTGAATAAAAAAGACTATGAGGAATCCCATTTATGACAACTAAATATCTATGTGTGGATATGGATACATAGACCCATTTTAGCCATTTTCCCCCAAAGCCATATTTTACCATTGTCTTCATTAGAAAAATCCATCTCACATGATCATAAGCTTTACTCAAATTAATTTTTATTATCATCCCTAGCTGGTTATTTTTCTTCAGAGTGACACGCGATCTCATGTGCAATAATAATTCCCTCTGTTATATGTATTCCTTGAACAAAACCACTTTGTTGTTTTTTTATGATCCTTGGCAATATATTTTTAAGCCGATTCATCATTACTTTGGCTATTATTTTATATACCACATTATATAGAGAGATTGGCCTATACTCTTCGAACTTGTTACAGGATTCCTTCTTGGTTATGAGAACTATATTTTTATTGTTTAAATCTTGTAGGATTCTCCCTTTCCTTCTTGATTCTTCCACTACCTTAGTTCGTTCCTCCCCAATGAATCCCCAACAAGTCTGATAGAACAAAGCACAAAATTTGTTGAGCCATGGCGCTTTATCAAGTGTAAGTTGAAAGGTGGCAACTTTTACTTCTTCCTCCACTACGGGTGTGCTTAAATTTTAATTGTCTTCTACTATTACCACAGGGTCAATATCATCTATCATGTTATAATTCAAAACGTCGACATCATCCATACCCCCTAGCAGAGAATCAAAATACTTCACACCCATATTTTCAATTGTTGGTTCATCTAAGTATGATACCCTATCCTGTACAATTTGGTTGATTATGTTCCATCTCCTCTTTACTTTTGTGGAGTTGTGAAAATATTTTGTGTTGAGGGCCTGATCTGGTGGATATTTTTAGTGAAAATTGAAGTGTCTTCAAATCTCTAGATTTCAGCACCATTAGAAAGAGCTCGATGTCCTGATTCCAATGCAACTTGAATGGAGTCCAACAGAGCTACGGAGCCCAAGTTATTGCCGGTCAAAGTTCAGTCAACAATTGGTCAACTTAGGGCCCAGGGCAAAAAAAAAGGTCAAAATTTGATGTCACCAAAAGTGGTCAAAATTGATATCAACGCGAAGAGCTTGGAAAGAGCTTTCCGACGGTGTTCGTTCTGTGCAAATTGGAACTCGTATGTGCAAGATATGGAAGGTCAAAGCTCGTGGTTGACTAGGTTGACTTGAAGGTACAATGATGACGTCATCATGACGTCATCATGCTGACATGGATGAATCATGAGGTGACACATGGTGGCTTCCCGAAGTTACACGTGGCAGCAATTTTTTGGACATGGTTTTATTTGAAAAAAATATATAAAAAAATAAATAAATTAATAACAGCCATGCCCTCCATTTTAATAATTAAATCACTTCCTTAAGAAAAAAACGTGGCCCTCCCTATAAAAGGGGATCACCATTATTTTAAAAAAAAATCATGCTATTTTTTAGGCTACCTTTTTTTTAGGGAAAACAAATTGATCCCTATTTTTAAGGGATGTAAATAGCCCGTAACCAAACTCATCCCCTATTTTAAATGAGAATTTCAAACCAACATTGTATATTGTATGGTTTTAAAATACAAGTGGCATTGGATGGTTTTGTGGAAATTTGGAAATGAAATACTCCTTAATTTAATAAATTCCCTCCAAGTTGTAAAACAATAATCCTTTTAAAAGGATTAGTTGTAACTTATGGAAACAAGAAAAGCCCGAGAATGAATAATTGGAAGGGCTTAAATTAATTTAGGGGGATTTATATTCAAATAAGGGAGATTTTTAAATATTATTATGTAAAAATGGATATTTGGAAAATATTGTAAATCAATTGGTTAGTAACCAATTTGAGCCATTTTTTTGTATTTAAAGGGGGTGAAAGGGAGAGAGTTAGGCTAAGTGTGATTTGAAGTGTTTTTGGAGGAGAATTTTGGTGAAGGAATTTTTGGTGTTTTGTCTAAGCATTTTGGTGAAGGAATTTTTGGTGAAGCGAGAGGAGGCTATTCTAGAGATTTTATTCTTCATTCCTGCACTTTGAAAAGTGGCGTTGTGCGGATAGGGGTGATTTTGTAACTCATTGTACTTGATTTTGGAGATTAATCGGATCGGTCATACTCTATTGGAGCTGACCCAGAGACGTAGTCACGTTTGTGGTGAACTCCGTATTCAAACTCTGTTTGCATCTCTCTCTTTCTTTCTCTCACTTTCTTTCATTCTGTTGTTATCACCTTGTCATTTTAATTATTTCCATGAGTTAATTTTGATGTTATTAACTTGGAATAATCATTGTAAAAGTTAAGCATTTCAATACTGCAAATAGTCTAGATCCTATACAGATCAAGTTGGTATCAGAGCCAGGTTGACTATTATTGCAGTTATTTGTTTTTTGAATGCTAACGAGATCGAGGATTCAGAAGGGTGAAGGCAAGCTCGAAGACTTTGATCCTGAGATCAGGAAGCGTAGAACATTTCTGAAGATGTCAGTTTCTGGAATGGAGGTTCCTGAAGAAATCAGTGAGCAGGAATTTCGAAGAGCATTCCTCGAGATGAAGGCTAAGGTGGACATTCTTTTTCAAGAGAGACAAGAGCGAAACGATAGTGAAGAAGGTTCGTCAAAGCAAGAAGATCGCAAAGACAAGAAAGGGAAACATCATGGAGATGGTGGCAAGCAACCAGATCCACCCTCTTCTTTTTCTCCTCCCTCTTCTCCTTCTTCTCCATCTTCTCCTCATTCTACTTCTATTAATCCTTTCAAGAGTGGGTATAAGCCTAAAATTAAATTGGATGTAAAATTTGGCTTGCCTAAATATTGTGGTGAACTTAATGCTGAAAAATTGGATGATTGGATTCAGCAAGTTGAAGTCTACTGTAGAGTCCAGAACCTATTAGATGATGTTGATAGGATCCAATTAGCTACTCTTCGTTTAGGAGGTACAGCCTTAACCTGGTGGGAGAGTAAGACTAAGGCAAAAGTTTCACAGCATGGTAGAGTTAGTTTAACTTGGGTAGAGTTTGTTAATGCTCTTAAGAAGCAGTTTTATCCCCTAGGACATATGCAACAGTTGATGATGGATTGGCAAATGTTTAGGCAAGGGAAAGGTCAAACTTTCCAAGAGTGCACCCATGAATTCAAGAAAAGGGCTATTGCTTTGAATGTTCCTTTGTATACCCAGGACACTTTGTTGAAGTACATAGGAGGTCTGCATTCCTATCTTAGGCATTCCATTTTGGTTTTGAACCCTTGTAATTTGGATGAAGTGTCTGTTCAAGCTACACACTTAGAGTCAAGGGGTAATGGATCTTTTATTGATAAGTTTGATAATGATGTAAAGAAATCTTCTAAGAATGTAGAGACAGGGAAAGGAAATAAGGCAGCTACAGTTAAGAAGGATGATAAGCTTTCTTGCACTCATTGTGACAGGAAGGGTCATGATGAAGAACATTGTTGGCAGTTGCATCCATAAATGAGGCCTAAGTGGGCTTAGAGACAGAATCAGAAACAGAAGGGTAAGGAGAAAGCCACGAATGTTGTTTTGGATCTTGGTTCAGATTCAGATGATGAGACTAAGATAACAGCTATGGATTTAAAAGGTAAAGCTCCTATTTCTGGTGTTTCTGTTGCTAGTTGTGCTTCTACTTCTACAATTAATGATTTCTCTGAAGATGTGAAAAGGAATGAGCTTTTTCATTTAAGGGTTGTTGCTAAGAACACTAAAATTGATGCACTCATAGATAGTGGTTCTCAAGTGAACTTAATTTTAGAAAGTGTTGTAAAGAACTTGGGATTGAAAACTACATTGCATAGGAAACCTTATCCACTAGGTTGGATTTGTGAAAATGATAAGTTGCAAGTAACAAGACAATGCACCTTAAGATTCGCAATCACTAGTAAATTTGTGGATGAAGTACAGTTTGATGTGGTTCCACTGGATATCTGTGGGATAGTGCTTGGTAGCTCTTATTTATATGACAAGAAAGCTATTTTCTACAGGGAAAAGAATCATTATCACTTGTTTAAAGATGGCATTCAGTATATTGTACATTCTCACAGGATTAAGACTGATCATTCTTTTGCAAACACAGGGCAATTAAAGAGGGTAATTAATGCAAGTAAAGAGTTAACTCTTATGTCTGTTAGTACAGGTGGTTCTACACTTGAACTTGGAGTAGCTAACCAGGGTCAGATGTTGCAGGATGCACCCGCAGTACAACATGAGAAAATGATGCTTGAAAGCATTGATGAATCCTTGGGTAAAAATGTTTCTATTGTGAAGGATCAATATGTTGTTGACTTATTCTCTTTCATTTCTTCATTGTTGTTCAGCTTGATGCTAGTCAATTTTTGTTGGTTAGTGGCTACGACATTGGATGTAGATGCTTATGGAAGTGATAAAGTTATGTTTATGTTGAACAATGTTGTTGCAGTCTTTATTGTGCTTGTGAGCCAGATATTAAGATGTATAGAGGATACAGGACAAGTGGGGAGGCCAATTCCTCACTTATTGTCAAAGTAGATGTCACTTTTGGAGGTCCAAAAGGTCTTCAGTGGGGAGGCCTGATCCGGTGGATATTTTTAGTGAAAATTGAAGTTTCTTCAAATCTCTAGATTTCAGCACCATTAGAAAGAGCTCGATGTCCTGATTCCAATGCAACTTGAATGGAGTCAAATAGAGCTACGGAGCCCAAGTTATTGCCAGTCAAAGTTCAGTCAACAATTGGTCAACTCAGGGCCCAGGGCAAGAAAAAAAGGTCAAAATTTGATGCCACTAAAACTGGTCAAAATTGATATCAACACGAAGAGCTTGGCAAGAGCTTTCCGACGGTGTTTGTTCTGTACAAATCAGAGCTCGTATGTGCAAGATATGGAAGGTCAAAGCTCGTGGTTGACTAGGTTAACTTGAAGGTACAATGATGACGTCATCATGACGTCATCATGCTGACATGGATGAATCATGAGGTGACACATGGTGGCTTCCCAAAGTTACACGTGGCAGCAATTTTTTGGACATGGTTTTATTTGAAAAAAATATATAAATAAATAATAAATAAATTAATAACAGCCATGCCCTCCATTTTAATAATTAAATCACTTCCTTAAGAAAAAAAGGTGGCCCTCCCTATAAAAGGGGATCACCATTATTTTAAAATAAAAATCATGCTATTTTTTAGGCTACCTTTTTTTTAGGGAAAACAAATTGATCCCTATTTTTAAGGGATGTAAATAGCCCGTAACCAAACTCATCCCCTATTTTAAATGAGAATTTCAAACCAACATTGTATATTGTATGGTTTTAAAATACAAGTGGCATTGGATGGTTTTGTGGAAATTTGGAAACGAAATACTCCTTAATTTAATAAATTCCCTCCAAGTTGTAAAACAATAATCCTTTTAAAAGGATTAGTTGTAACTTATGGAAACAAGAAAAGCCCGAGAATGAATAATTGGAAGGGCTTAAATTAATTTAGGGGGATTTATATTCAAATAAGGGAGATTTTTAAATATTATTATGTAAAAATGGAGATTTGGAAAATATTGTAAATCAATTGGTTAGTAACCAATTTGAGCCATTTTTTTGTATTTAAAGGGGGTGAAAGGGAGAGAGTTAGGCTAAGTGTGATTTGAAGTGTTTTTGGAGGAGAATTTTGGTGAAGGAATTTTTGGTGTTTTATCTAAGCATTTTGGTGAAGGAATTTTTGGTGAAGCGAGAGGAGGCTATTCTGGAGATTTTATTCTTCATTCCTGCACTTTGAAAAGTGGCGTTGTGCGAATAGGGGTGATTGTGTAACTCATTGTACTTGATTTTCGAGATTAATTGGATCGGTCATACTCTATTGGAGCCGACCCAGAGACGTAGTCACGTTTGTGGCGAACTCCGTAATCAAACTCTGTTTGCATCTCTCTCTTTCTTTCTCTCACTTTCTTTTATTCTATTGTTATCACCTTGTCATTTTAATTATTTCCATGAGTTAATTTTGATGTTATTAACTTGGAATAATCATTGTAAATGTTAAGCATTTCAATACTGCAAATAGTCTAGATCCTATACAGATCAGGTCCCCTTTCTCCAACCAAGTGTCCCTCGACTTTTACCTCCAATAGCTCGCTTCTCGCACCAATATTTCACTATAATCCGCCATCAGTTCCTTCTCCTTATCATATTCCACTGTAGTCATACCTGATTTTATTACCATCTCACCCATATCTTCAAGTTCCCTTTCTATGCACTCTTTCTCTTCAAAAATATTCTTAAAACATGCTTTATTCCATTCCTTTAGATGACCTTTCATTCGCTGCAAATTTTTTTGGAGTAAACACATGTTAGTGTCTTCTACCTGGATTGGCTCCTCCCATCAAATCTTCATTAGTTCTACCAAGTTTTCACATCGAAGCCACATCTTCTCAAATCAAAATTGGCCTTTCATTAGAGTTGATTCTTCCTTGATGGATAATTCTATTGAAAAGTGGTTTGATATCATTATCAACCATATTGTTGCTTTCGGCAGACGTGGTTCATTTGTCCATTTTTTTGATACCAAGAACCTATCTAACTGCTCTACTATATTAGTGAATCCCCTTCTTCTATTATTCCACATGTATAAACCATTGCTCGCACTGATATCAATTAAAAAAAAAATCTATGAAATTTACAAAATCTCTTTGTGCTTGAGAGGTCCTTCTTAATCCCCTGATTTTTCATGAATATTTTCTATAGCATTGAAATCTCCCCCTACTATCACTTTTTCACATGCATTTTCAATATCCCTACTTATTGTGTCCTAGATTAGTTTTTTCTCTTCTGATTTTATTGGTCCATAGATATTTAGAAGAATATATTCATTTGAGGAATACAACAATTGTACCTTAATCTTCATCCAATTAGGGTTTGATGATAGGTGTGTCACCTTTATCCTTGTGCATTTCCACATTATTCCCAAGCCACCTAATGCTCCTATTGTTTCCACAAAAAAAACATCCCACCCTTTGCAATATTTTTAGAATAGGGATGTTTCTTCCCTAGTTAATTTCGTCTCTTTAAACATCACTATATCAGTTGTGTGACAAACAACTTGATGTTTTACTAGCCTTCTTTTGTTAGGGGTGTTAATGCCCCTAACATTCCAAGTGAGGACCTTCAACTTGTTGGTAGGCAAGGAGTATTGATACACAGCTTTGTTGTTCTTACTGGACTGACATAATAGAGAAACAACACATAGAGGACACAGAGAGACAACATAGAATAAATAGAGAGAAATTAACTTTGCATATATTCCTTGTTTGCTTCAAAATACAGAAAACTCGGAGGATATTCTTTTATTTACATGAACAAAATAAAACTAAGCTATTTGGACAGGTTTCCAATGACTGGGTGCTATACTCACACCTCAAAAACATAAACTACTACAATCCTATAGCTACAACTAATAATCCATTGTGTCTGCTAAAACATTCCTTCTGTGTTGTTTTCACTAGTTATGTACTGAACATTCTCCACTTCATCTGTTGATGCAGGGTCTTCACATACAAAAACAAAAACTAACTCCAACGAATAAATTATTTTTTTCTTGCTTCAAACTGATCATGAGAATGAGTGCTTCTTTCAAATTTCAAATTTCCCTAACTTCATTAATTGCTGGCAAGCTGCAGCAACAATTTCAAACTCAAACATGAGCGCTAGATTTCAAAATTCAAATTAACCTACCATATTAAATTCTCTAGGTATATGTTGGAGGCAAGTTGACAAGTTACGTGGGGGATGAGTTGAAAATTCTACTGACTGCAGAATATTAAATATTCCAACACTCCCCCTTAATCTGTAAGTTAGTTGTCAATTTGTAGTTTCCTTTCAGAGCTGATCTCTGAAGCTATCCACAATGCCAAGCCTATCTCTTAGGCATTCAAAACTATCCTTTGGCAATGCTTTGGTGAAGATGTTAGTGAGCTGCTACTCGGATCTACAATACTGAAGTTCTATCTCACCTTGTTCCACCAATTCCCTTATGAAGTGATAACAAATCTCAATGTGTTTGCTTCATTCGTGGAAGACCAGATTCTTCATTAGCGCTATGGAGGAAATGTTGTCATAATGAATGATTGTGCTTTCAACTTGTTGTTGTTGTTGTTATAAATCTAGAAGGATCCTCCTCAACCAAATAGCCTAACAAGTTGTTGCATTTGCTACTATGTATTTTTCTTCTATTGTGTTGAGAGATATAATCAACTACTTCTTCGATGCCCATGATATTGCACCCAATCCCATGTTGAATACATAGCCAAATTTTCTCTTCCTATCATCCACATTTCTTGTCCACTCACTATCTGTGAAACCAGCCAACTTGAACTCATTAGATGCACCATACATGATGCCATATTTTGTTGTTCCATTGGCATACCTCAAAATCCTTTCTCTTGCTTACCGATGTCTCTCCTTAGGTTCCTCTATGAACCTAGATATCAAGCTTACTACATACATTAAATCAGGCCTAGTTGATGTCAAATACATCAAACTTCCAACCATGATTTTGTAAAGGGTTGGGTTCACTTCCTTACTGCTATCAAACTTGTGCAGTTTCAGACCTGTTGTTGTTGGTGTGGGGGAAAGTTTGTTGTTATGCATTTTAAACCTCCTTAAAATATATTTGGCATAATTAGATTGTGAAATGAAAATGCCATGTTGTGTTTGTTGAACTTCTATCCCAAGAAATTACTTCAACAAACCTAGATCTGTCATCTCAATTTCATTTTTCATCACCTCTATAAAATATGCAATTCTGCAGTCAATTTTACCAGTAAAAATAAAATCATCTACATAAAAAACAACAATTAAAATATCAGCTTCACCTGATTTGATGTAGAGTGTGGGATCATTGTTGCTCATACTAAAGTAATTACATAACATAAAGGAGTCTATTCTATTGTACCACAACTAAGGAACTTGTTTCAGCCCATAAAGAGCTTTCTGAAGCCTATTCACTTTATCCTCTTGCCCTGGGACTTCATAGCCTGGTGGCTACTCCACATACACTTCCTCCTTCAACACTTTGTTCAAGAAGGCTGACTCTACATCCATCTGAAACACTCTCCACTGATGTTTTGTTGCAACTACTATAACTATCTGCACTATTTCTATCCCTACAACTGGTGCATATGTCTCATCATAATCTATACCAGGATATTGTTTGTACCCTTTGACAACAAGTCTTGCCTTGTGTCTTTCAATCTTCCCTTCTGCAGTACACTTCATCTTATAGACCTGCTTCACTCCAATCACTTATTTACCCTTGGGTGGATCAGTCAACTCCCATGTTTTATTCCTCTTTATAGTAGCCAACTCTTCATCCATGACCTTACACCATTTCTCTTCTTTTACCACTTCCTCAAAGTATGCTAGATCACTATAGGAGAATAGAGATTTTTTTATTTTTTTTATCAAAATCAACATGTTGTGTGTTGTCATAGATCTCCTTCACACTCCTTCTCTTACATGGAATCAATGATGTGAATGTAGGATCTAAATTAGCCTCTGAGTTGCTACTACTCTGACCTTTGGAGCTACTATACTATTGGCTATCAGAGCTACTGCTTTGTTGAATTCTAAAGCTGCTACACTATCGTCTCTATTCAGTGTTGCTAGACTGTTGTCTTTGTTGAACACTACCAGAGTTACTATTCTATTGCAAATCATCAGAGCTTCTATTTTCCAATGCTCTATGGTGGTTTTTTCTTGAGCTACTTCTCTCTTGAGCTTCCCCTATGTTGCTATCATCTGCAACTTCTTCATCATTAATGTGTATTGTAACTAAAATACATGTGGTGTCATCCACCATTCCATCCCATGCTTCATTCTCAATAAATATAACATCCCTATTGATTACAACATTCTTGGTGATGGGATTGTACAATTTATAATCTTTGGACTCTTCACTATAGCCTATGAAGATGTATTTTTCTCCTTTGTCATCAAATTTCTACCTCTTCTCTTTTGGCACAAGTGCATATGCCACACACCCAAATATCCTTAAGTGCTAAACACTCCATTTTTTGATTGTCCACACCTCTTGAGGAATCCTATCATAGACAACTTTTGTGGGGCACCTATTCAGTATATAGATCGTTGTTGCTATAGCATCTCCCCAAAATATATGTAATAGTGCTTTTTCTTTTAGCATACTTGTTGCCATGTATTGAATGGTCCTATTCTTCCTTTCCACCACTCCATTTTGGTGTGGGGTATACCTTGTTGTAAATTCTTTGTGAATTCCCTCATTCCTACAAAAATTCCAATAATCATTCAAGATACATTACTCTCCCCCTCTATATGTTCTAAGGGCTTTGATATAGTGACCACTCTCCTTCTCAACTATTACCTTAAACCATTTAAATTTCTCAAAGGCTTCCGATTTTTTTTTCGAGAAATAGACCCATATTTTTCTACTATAGTCATCTATGAAAGTCATGAAATATGTATCTCTAGCTAAAGTAGGGGTTTTGAAGGGTCCGCACAAATCTGAGTGCACTAACTCAAGAGGTGCTCTTGCTCTCCTAGAATACCCAAATTGTAATGGCTACCTATGTTTTTTTCCTAAAATGCAAGCCTCACACTTGCCATCGGGTTCTACAATGGATGGTAAACCCCTAACCATTCCTTTCTTAGACAATAAAATAAAACATGAAAACCTTAAGTACCCATACCTTAAATTTCACAGTTTTGATGGGTCTTTCATAACTATCTTGAAAGCAAGCTATTGTTCGACTACCGACTACTGTGAAACTGTTGTGAGTGTCAGCAAACAATGTTGTTGTTGGCCATCTATTGTTCATGTTGCAGACACTATGTGCATCCCAAGAGGAAACATTATATTTCTCGCCATCTACACTGCAACCTTCACTTTCTTGCTACCTCCTCTGTCAAATATATCTTGCATTCTCCATCAATATTTTCTAATCATTTTGGACCATTCATCTAATGCTCAATAGATTATGCTTTATGTCGGGGGCATAATAGACATCATGGATTTGCAGCCTCTCACCATTTTTTGTTTGGATGTTGACTATACCTTTTCCAATAATAGGGACTTTCTCATCATTCCCCATTTTGATCTTAGTTTTTATACTAATGTCAATGGAGGCAAAGAATTTTTTGTTACCACTCATGTGCTTGTTTCATCTATTGTGCAAGTACCATACTTCATCATTGTTGTGTTCAAAAAGGTTGCAAACCATGAATACATTGGACTATTTGTCATTTTGAACTTTATTCTCATTTGCTACATTAGCATTTTGGCCTTTGTGGTCACGCTTCTTCTTTCTATACTCACTAGCATAATGGCTATATTTGTCACAGTAATAACACTGCACATTTCTCTTGTCATTCCTTTGATTCGAACTGTTGTTCTTCCTCTAGTACTGGTTTGCTAACAATGAATTGCTCATCTCCTATGTGCTGTTAGAACCTCCTCTTCCAAAATTGCTTCTTCCTCTTCCCCGACCTCTTTCTTTGGTCTAAGCTTTGAATGCTTGCTCTACAGAAGAAGCAGATCTATTTAGCCACTGCTCATGGGTTTGTAGTGAACCCATTAGCTCATCTATGGTCATCTGAGACAAATCCTTTGCCTCTTCAATGGCAATGACTACATAATCAAACTTAGTAGATAGACTTCTTAGCATTTTCTCAACAATCCTTTGCTCTTCCATTGTTTCTCCATTAACTCTTAGCTGATTTACCAGGGTTGAAACTTTAGTGTGAAATTGTGAAATGGACTCAAATTATCTTTCATTTGTAGAGTCTCAAATTTTCTTCTCAAGTGTTGCAACTTAGCTAACCTCACTTTGTCAGTCCCTTTATAACTATTTTGCAATATATCCCAAGCTTGTTTTGGATAGTTTGATGTTGCAATTCGTGGGAAAATAGCCTCACTCAAAGCTGCCTCAATAAAACTGAGAGATTTTGCATCCTTCATTTAGGTCTCCTTCAATTGATTCTTTTGTGCATTTGAAAGGGCTGCAAATGCATTTGGGTCTGTGATATCATTGAACCAATTAGTGACCGACTTCCATAGGTCATTTGCAACTAAGATGGTTCTCATCTTCATAGCCCATATATCATAATTTTTTCCATCAAAGTTTGGTGGATGTTGCCAACCTTTGCTGTCACCTCCTACCATATTTCTCAAATTTTGAGAAGACTAAACAATGCCTATAATCTAGGGATTTAGCCACAATAAACTTAATGGATGACTGCCCCAAAAAAAATAGGGCTCTAATACCACTTGTTGGTAGGCAGGGGTGATGATGCATAGATTTTCTACTATTACAAGACTGATAGAACAAACAAACAACACAGTGAGAATGCATAGAGACAACACAAAATAAATAGACAAAATTAACTTTTCATATATTCCTTGTTTGCTTCAAAATAAAAAAATATCAGAGGATAATCTCTGATTTACATGAACAAAATAAAACTAAGCTATTTGGACAGGTGTCCAATCACTGGGTGCTACACTGACACCTTAAAAACATAAACTGCTACAATCTTGTAGCTCCAGCTGATAATGTGTTGCGTCTGCTAAAACATTCCTTCTGTGTTGTTGTCACTAGTTCTATGTTGAACATTCTCCACTTCATCTACTGTTGCAGGGTCTTCACATACAAAAAAAAAACTCCAATGAATACATTCTTTCTGGCTTGCTTCAAAATTCTCATGAGAATGAGTGCTTCTTTCAAATTTCAAATTCACCTAACTTCATTAATTGTTGGCAAGCTGCAACAACAATTTCAAACTCAAACGTGAGCACTAGATTTCAAAATTCAAATTCACCTACCATATTAATTTCTCTAGGTATACGTTGGAGGAAATTTGACAAGTTATGTGGGGGCTGAGTTGAAAAGTCTGCTGACTACAAAATCTTAAGTATTCCAACACTTCCCCTTAATCTGCAAGTCAGTTATCAATCTGTAGTTGCCTTTTGGAGCTGATCTCTGAAGATATCCACAATTCCAAGCCTATCCCTTAGGAATTCAAAACTATCCTTTGGCAATGGTTTGGTGAAGATATTAGTGAGCTACTACTTAGATCTGCAATATTGAAGTTCTATCTCACCTTGTTCTACCAATTCCCTTTTGAAGTGATAACGAGTCTCAATGTGTTTGCTTCATCCGTGGAAAATTGGATTCTTCATTAGCGCTATGGAGGACACATTGTCACAATGAATGACTATGTTGTCAACTTGTTGCTGTAAATTAGCAAGGATCCGCCTCAACCAAATAGCCTAACAAGTTGTTGCATTTGCTGCTATGTATTCTACTTTTTTCATGCTCAGAGAGACAATCGGCTGCTTCTTTGATGCCCATGAGATTGCACTTGATCCCATATTGAAGACATAGCCAAATGTGCTCTTCCTATCATCCACATTTCCTACCCAATCACTATTTGTGAAACCATCCAAGTTGAACTCATTGGATGCACCGTACATGTTGGCATATCTTGTTGTTCCATTGACATACCTCAAAATCCTTTTTCTTGTTTGCCAATGTGTCTCCTTAGGTTCATCCATGAACCTATGTATCAAGCTTACTACATATATTAAATCAGGCCTAGTTGATGTCAAATACATCAAACTTTCAACCATGCTTTTGTAAAGGGTTGGGTTCACTTCCTTACTACTTTCAAACTTGCACAATTTCAGGCCTATTGTTGTTATCTATTTTAAACGTCCTTAAAATCTATTTGGCATAAATAGACTATGAAATGAAAATTCCATGTTATGTTTGCTAAACTTCTATCCCAAGAAAATACTTCAACAAACCTAGATCCGTCATCTCAAATTGATTTTTAATCACCTCTTTAAAATCTACAATTCTATTGTCACTGTTACCAGAAAAAATCAAATCAAGTACATACAAAACAACAATTAAAATATCAACTTCAGTAGATTTGATGTAGAGTGTGGGCTCACTATTACTCTTGCTAAATCCATTCCATAACAAATAGGAGTTTATTCTGTTGTACCACACCTGAGGTGCTTGTTTCACCCCATAAAGAGTTGTTTGGAACCTATACACTTTGTCCTCTTTCCTTGGGACTTCATAGCTAGGTGGCAGCTCCACATACACTTCCTCCATCACTTCGTTCAAGAAGACTGACTTTACATCCATCTGAAACACTTTTCACTCCTATTGTGCAACAACTGCTATCATTTTCTGCACTATTTCTAGCCTTACAACTAGTGCATATGTCTGATCATAATCTATACCAGGTTGTTTGTACCCTCTAACAACAAGTATTGCCTTGTGTCTTTCAATATTCCCTTCTGCAGTACACTTGGTCTTGTAGACCCACTTCACTGCAATCACTTGTTTACCCTTGGGTAAATCAGTCAACTCTCATGTTTCATTCCTATCTATAGCATCCAACTCTTCATCCATGGCCTTACACCATTTATCTTCTTTTAGCACTTCCTCAAAGTATGCTAGATCACTATAGGACAATAGAGCAAAATCTAAATTTTCATCAAAATCAGCATGTTGTGTGTTGTCATAGATCTCCCTCACACTCCTTATCTTACATGGCATCAATGATGTGAGTGTAGGATCTGAATTAGATTGTGAGCTGCTGCTACTTTGACCTTTGGAGCTACTATACTATTGGTTACTGGAGCTATTTCTCTGTTGAATTCTGGAGCTGTTAGACTGTCGTCTATGTTCAGTGCTACTAGACGGTTGTCTCTGTTGAACACTGCCATAGTTACTATTCTATTTCAGATCACCGAAGCTGCTATTTTCCAATGCTCTATGGTGGTTTCTTCTTGAGCTATTGCTCTCTTGAGCTCCCCGTATGTTGTTGTCATATGCAACTTCTTCATCATTAATTTGTATTGTAATTGAAATAAATGTGGTGTCCTCCACCATTCCATCCCATGCTTCATTCTCAATAAATATAACATCCCTGCTAATTACAACATTTTTGGTGATGGGATTGTACAATTTATAGGATTTTGACTCTTCACTATAGCCTAAGAAGATGCATTTTTGTCCTTTGTCATCAATTTTCTGCCTCTTCTCTTTTGGCACATGTGTGTATGCCACACATCCAAATATCCTTAAGTGCTCAACACTCCATTTGTTGTTTGTCCACACCTCTTGTGGAATCCTATCATAGATAGCTTTTGTGGGGCATTAATTCAGTATATAGGACGATGTTGCTAAAACTTCTCCCCAAAATATGTGTGACAATGCTTTTTCTTTCAACATACTTATCGTCGTGTCCTTAATGGTCATATTCTTCCTTTCCACCACTATATTTTTCTGTGGGGTATACCTTGTAAATTTTTTGTGAATGCCCTCATTCCTACAAAAATTCAAAAACTCATTGGAGATGTACTCTCTCCCTCTATATGTTTTAAGGGCTTTCATATAGTGACCACTCTCCTTCTCAACTGCTACCTTAAACCATTTAAATATCTCAAAGGCTTCCAATTTTTTTTTCAAGAAATAGACCTATATTTTTCTACTATAGTCATCTATGAAAGTCATGAAATATGTATTTCCAGCTAAAATGGGGTTTTTCATGGGTCCACACAAATCTGAGGGCACTAACTCAGGAGATGCTCTTGCTCTCATAGAATACCCGAATTGAAATGGCTGCCAATGTTTTTTTCCTAAAATATAAGCCTCACACTTGCCATTGGCTTCTACAATGGATGGTAAACCCTTAACCATTCCTTTCCTAGACAATAAACTCAAACTTGAAAAACTTAAGCTCCCATACCTTAAATGCCATAGTTTTGATGGGTCTTTGATGACTGTCTTGAAAGAAAACTGTTGTTCGACTTTTGACTATTGTGAAACTACTATGAGTGTCAGTGAAAAATGTTGTTGTTGGCCATCTGTTGTTCCTATCATAAACATTGTGTGCATCCTGAGAGGGAAAATTATGTTTCTCATCATCTACACTGCAGCCATAAATTTATTGTTGCCTCCTCTGTCAAATATCTTGCATTCTCCATTATCCACCAAAGTTTTGTAACCGTTTTGGACCATTTTTCAAATGCTTAATAGATTATGCTTTATGTCGAGGGCATAAAAGACATCCTCGATTTTCTGCCTCTCACCATTCTTTGTTTGGATGCTAACTACACCTTTTCCAATAATAGGGACTTTCTACTCATTCCCCATTTTGATCTCACTTTTTATACTGTTGTTAATGAAGGCAAAGAAACTTTTCTTATTGCTCATGTGGTTGCTGCATCTGCTGTCCAAGTACCATACTTCATCATTGTTGTGTTCAACAAGGATGCAAACAATGAATACATTGGATTGTTTGTCATTTTGAACCTTATTCTCATTTGCTACATTAGCATTTTGGCCTTTGTAGTCACACTGCTTCTTTCTACACTCACTAGCATAATGGCCATATTTATGACAGTAATAACACTGCACATTGCTCTTGTCACTCATTTGATTTGAACTATTGTTCTTCCTCTGGTTCTGGTTATTTGACAGTGAGCTACTAGTCTCCTCTGTGTTGTCAGAACATCCTCTTCCAAAATGGCTTCTTCCTCTGCCTTTTTGACCTCTTCCTCTGTTGTTTCTTCCTCTTCCCTGACCTCTTGCATTGGTCTAAGCTTTGAATGCTTGCTCTAGGGAAGGAGCATATATATTTAACCGCTTCTCATGGGTTTGTAGTGAACCCATCAACTCATCTATGGTCATCTAAGACAAATCCTTTGCCTCTTCAATGGAAACGACTACATAATCAAACTTAGTAGGTATACTTCTTAGCATTTTCTCAACAATCCTTTGCTCTTCCATTGTTTCTCCATTGACTCTCAGCTGATTTACCAGGGTTGAAACCTTAGTGTGAAAATCTGAAATGGACTCATTATGTTTCATTTGTAGAGTCTCAAATTTTCTTCTCAAGATCTACAACTTAGCTAACCTCACTTTTTTAGTCCCTTTATAACTATTTTACAATATATCCCAAGCTTGTTTTGTATAGTTTGATGTTGCAATTCGTGAGAAAATAGCCTCACTCAAGGTTGCCTCAATCAAACTGAGGTATTTTGCATCCTTCATTCGAGTCTCTTTCAATTGATTCTTTTGTGCATTTGAAAGGGCTAAAAATGCATTTGGGTTTTTGATATCATTGAACCCATTAGTGACCAACTCCCATAGGTCATTTGCAACTAAGATGGTTCTCATTTTCTTAGCCCATATATCATAATTTTTTCTATCAAATTTTGGTGGCTGCTGCCAACCTTTTCTCTCACCTTTTGCCACATTTATCAAAATTTGAGAAGACTAAACAATTCCTAGATACCCTAGGGATTTACCCACAATAATCTTACTGACTGACTGCCCAGAAAAAAATAGGGCTTTGATACCACTTTTTGGAAGGTAGAGGTGCTAATACATAGCTTTTCTGTTGTTACGGGACTGACAGAATAGAGAAACAACACACAGAGGACACACAAAGACAACAAAAAATAGACAAACAAAAATTAACTTTGCATATATTCATTGTTTGCTTTAAAATACAAAAAAATCAGAGGATATTATTTGATTTACATGAAAAAAATAAAACTAAGCTATTTGGACAGGTGCCCAATGACTAGGTGCTACACTCACACCTCAAAAACATAAACTGCTACAATCTTGTAGCTCTAGCTGACAATGTGCTGCATCTGCTAAAACATTCCTTCTGTGTTGTTGTTGTCACTGGTTCTGTGTTGAAAATTTTGCACTTCATCTGCTGATGCAGGGTCTTGACATACAAAAAGAAAAACTAACTCCAATGAATAAATTATTTTTGTCTTGCTTAAAAATGCTCATAAGAATGAGGGCTTCTTTCAAATTTTAAATTCACCTAACTTCATTAATTGTTGGCAAGCTACAATGACAATTTCAAACTCAAACATGTGCACTAGATTGCAAAATTCAAATTAACCTACCATATTAATTTTTCTAGGTATACATTGGAGGCAAGTTGACAAGTTACATGAGGACTGAGTTGAAAATTCTATTGACTGCAGAATATTAAAAATTCCAACACTCCCCCTTAATCTACAAGTCAACTATCAATTTGTAGTTTCCTTTCGAAGCTGATCTTTGAAGCTATCTATAATGCCAAGCCTATCTCTTAGGCATTCAAAACTATCCTTTGGAAATGTTTTGGTGAATATTTCAATGAGCTTCTACTTAGCTCTGGAGTACTGAAGTTCTATCTCACCTTGTTCCACCAATTCCCTTATGAATTAATAACAAATAGATCAATGTGTTTGCTTCATCTGTGGAAGACCGGATTCTTTGTCAACGCTATGGAGGACACATTGTCACAATGAATGACTATGCTATAAAATTGTTGTTGTTGTAAATCGACAAGGATCCTCCTCAACCAAATAGCCTGACAAGCTGCTACATTTGCTACTATGTATTTTTCTTCTGCTATGCTAAGAGAGACAATTGACTGCTTCTTTCATGCCCATGAGATTGCACCCGATCCCATGTTGAAGACATAGCTAGATGTGTTCTTCCTCTCATCCACATTTCCTTCCCAATCACTATCTGTGAAACCATCCAACTTGAACTCATTAGATGCACCAGACATGATGCCATATTTTGTTGTTCCATTGACATACCTCAAAATCTTTTTTCCTACTTGCCAATGTGTCTCCTTAGGTTCCTCCATGAACCTAGATATCAAGCTTACTACATACATTAAATCAGACCTAGTTGATGTCAAATACATCAAAATTCCAACCATGCTTTTGTAAAGGGTTGGGTTCACTTCTTTACTGCTATCAAACTTGCGCAGTTTCAGACCTTTTGCTGTTGGTGTGGGGGAAGGTTTGTTGTTATGCATTTTAAACCTCCTAAAATTTTTTTTGGCATAATTAGATTGTGAAATGAAAATTCCATGTTGTGTTTGTTGAACTTCTATCCCAAGAAAATACTTCAACAAATGTAGATCCATCATCTTAAATTTATTTTTCATCACTTCTTTAAAACTTGCAATTTTGTTGTCATTGTTACCAGTAAAAATCAAATCATCTACATACAAGAAAAAATTAAAATATCACCTTCAATTGATTTGATGTAGAGTGTGGGCTCACTGCTACTCTTGCTAAAGCCATTACATAACAATAGGAGTCTATTGTACTGTACCATGCTCAAGGTGCTTGTTTCAGCCCATAAAGAGTTTTCCAAAGCCTATACACTTTGTCCTCTTCCCTTGGGACTTCATAGCCAAGCGGTTGCTCCACATACACTTCCTCCTTTAGAACTTCATTCAAGAAGATTGACTTTCCATCCATCTGAAACACTTTCCACTGATGTTGTGTTGCAACTATTATCACTATCTGCACTGTTTCTAGCCTTGAAACTAGTGCATATGTCTCATCATAATCTATACCAGGTTGTTGTTTGTACCCTTTGACAACAAGTCTTGCCTTCTGTCTTTCAATCTTCCCTTATGTAGTACACTTGGTCTTATAGACCCACTTCACTCCAATCACTTGTTTACCCTTGGGTAAATCGGTCAACTCCCATGTTTGATTCCTCTCTATAGCATCCAACTCTTCATCCATGGCCTTACACCATTTCTCTTCTTTTACCGCTTCCTCAAAGTATGCTAGATCACTATAGAAGAATAGAGAAAAATCTAAATTTTTATCAAAATCAGCATGTTGTGTGTTGTCATAGATCTCCCTCACACTCCTTATCTTACGTGGCATCAATGATGTGAGTGTAGGATCCAAATTAGCTTCTGAGCTACTAATACTCTAACCTTTGGAGGTATTGTACTATTGGTTGTCAGAGCTACTGCTATGTTGAATTTTGGAGCTACTAGACTATTGTCTTTCTTCAATGCTGCAAGACTATTGTCTTTGTTGAACACTGCCAGAGTTACTATTCTGATATAGATCACCAAAGCTGCTATTTTCCAATGCTCTACAGTGGATTCTTATTGAGCTACTTCTCTCTTGATCTCACCCTATGTTGCTATCATCTGCAAATTTTTCATCATCAATGGGTATTGTAACTGAAATACTTGTGGTGTCATCCATCGTTCCATCCCATACTTCATTCTGAATAAATATAACATCCCTATTGATTACAACATTTTTGGTGATGGGATTGTACAATTTATAGGCTTTTGACTCTTCACTATAGCCTATGAAGATGCATTTTTCTCCTTTGTCATCAATTTTCTTCCTCTTCGCTTTTGGCACAAGTGTGTATGCCACACACCCAAATATCCTTAAGTGCTCAACACTCCATTTGTTGTTTGTCCACGTCTCTTGTGGAATCCTATCACATACAACTTTTTTTGGGAACAAGTCTATTTAGTATATAGATCATTGTTGCTACATCTTCTCGCAAAATATGTGTAACAACACTTTTGCTTTCAACATACTGTCCACCATGTCTTGAAAGGTCTTATTCTTCCTTTCTGCCACTCTATTTTGTTGTGTAGTATACCTTGTTGTAAATTGTTTGTGAATGCCCTCATTCCTACAAAAATTCAAAAAATCATTACAGATTGACTATCCCCCTCTATATGTTCTAAGGGCTTTGATATAGTGACCACTCTCCTTCTCAACTGCTACCTTAAACCATTTAAATTTCTCAAAGGCTTCCAAATTTTTTTCCAAGAAATAGACCCATATTTTTCTACTATAGTCATCTATGAAAGTCGTGAAATATGTATTTCCAGCTAAAATGGGGTTTTCATGTGTCAACAAAAATATGAGTGCACTAAGTCAAGAGGTTCTCTTGCTCTCCTAGAATACCTGAATTGAAATGGTTTCCTATGTTGTTTTCCTAAAATGCAAGCCTCACACTTGCCATCGGATTCTACAATGGATGGTAAACCCCTAACCATTAATTTCCTAGACAATAAACTTAAACTTGGAAAGCTTAAGTTCCCATACATTAAATGCCATACTTTGGATGGGTCTTTGATGACTATCTTGAAAGAAAAATCTTGTTCGACTATCGACTACTGCATGAAACCACTATGAAACTACTGTGAGTGTCGACGAACAATGTTGTTGCCTGTCTGCAGTTCTTGTTGCAGAAACTATGTGCATCCTGAGAGGAAATTTTTTGTTTCTCATCATCTGCACTGCAACCATCACTTTCTTGCTGCATCCTCTATCAAATATCTTGCATTCTCCATTCTCCATCAAGATTCTGTAACCATTTTGGACCATTTGTCCAATGCTCAATAAATTATACTTTATGGCGAGGGCATAATAGACATCCTGGATTTGCTACCTCTCACCATTCTTTGTTTGGATGCTGACTACACCTTTTTCCAATAATAGGGACTTTCTCATCATTCCCCATTTTGATCTCATCTTTTATACTGTTGTCAATGGAGGCAAAGAAATTTTTGTTACCATTCGTGTGGTTGCTACATCCACTATCCAAGTACTATACTTCATCATTGTTGCATTCAGTAAGGTTGCAAATAATGAATACATTGGATTGTTTGTCATTTTCAACCGTATTCTCATTTTCTATATTAGCATTTCGGTCTTTGTGGTCACGTTGCTTCTTTCTACACTCACTAGCATAATGCCCATATTTGTGACACTAATGGCCATATTTGTGACAGTAATAACTGCACATTGCTGTTGTCATTCCTTTGATCTGAACTATTGTTCTTCCTCTAGTTCTAGTTTGCTGACAGTGAGTTACTCATCTCCTCTGTGTTGTCAAAACCTCCTCTTCCAAAATTGTTTCTTCCTCTACCGTTTTGACCTCTTCATCTGTTGCTTCTTCCTCTTCCCCAACCTCTTTCTTTGGTCTAAACTTTGAAAGCTTGCTCTACGGAAGAAGCAGATCTGTTTAGCCACTGCTCATGGGTTTGTAGTGAACCCATCAACTCATCTATGGTCATCTGATACAAATCCTTTGCCTCTTCAATAGTAACAACTACATAATCAAACTTAGTAGGCAGATTTCCTAGCATTTTCTCAATAATCCTTTGCTCTTCCATTGTTTCTCCATTGACTCTCAGTTGATTTACCATGGTTGAAACCTTAGTGTGAAAATTTGAAATGGACTCATTATCTTTCATTTGTATAGTCTCAAAATTTCTTCTCAAGAGCTGCAGCTTAGCTAACCTCACTTTTTCAGTCCCTTTATAACTATTTTGCAATATATCCCAAGCTTTTTTTTGCATAGTTTGGTGTTGCAATTCGTGGGAAAATATCCTCACTCAAGGCTACCTCAATCAAACTAAGGACTTTTGCATCCTTCATTTGAGTCTCCTTCGATTGATTCTTTTGTGCATTTGAAAGGGCTACAAATGCATTTGGGTTTGTGATATCATTGAACCCATTAGTGACCAACTCCCATAGGTCATTTGCAACTAAGATGGTTCTCATCTTCTTAGCCCGTATATCATAATTTTTTCCATCAAAGATTGGTGGCTGCTGTCAACCTTTGCTATCACCTCCTGCCATATTTGTCAAAAGTTGAGAAGACTAAACAATGCCTAGATAACCTAGGGATTTACCCACAATAAACTTACTGACTGACTGCCCAAAAAAAATGAGGCTCTGATACTACTTGTTCACAGGCAGGGGTGTTGATACACAACTTTTTTGTTGTTACTAGATTGACAAGACAAAGAAACAACATAGATAAGATGCATAGAGACAACACATAATAAATAGACAAAAATTAACTTTGCATATATTCCTTGGTTGCTTCAAAATACAAAAAACTCAGAAGATAATTCTCTGATTTACATGAACAAAATAAAACTAAGCTATTTAGACATGTGTCCAATGACTGGGTGCTACACTCACACCTCAAAAACATAAACTGCTACAATCTTGTAGCTGCAGCTGACAATTTGTTGCACCTGCTAAAACATTCCTTTTGTGCTGGTACTATCACTGGTTTTGTGCTAAACATTCTCCACTTCATCGACTACTACAGGGTCTTCACATACAAAAGCAAAAACTAACTCCAACGAATACATTCTTTTTGTCTTACTTCAAAATGCTCTTGAGAATGAGTGCTTCTTTCAAATTTTAAATTCACCTAACTTCATTAATTGCTGGCAGGCTGCAACAACAATTTCAAACTCAAACATAAGCGCTAGATTTCAAAATTCAAATTAACTTACCATATTAATTTCTCTAGATATACGTTGGAGGCAAGTTGACAAGTTACGTGGGGGTTGAATTGTTGAAAAGTCTGCTGACTCCAGAATATTAAATATTCCAACACAACTCCCCCCAAGGGAGGAGTTACCCACTTTGGATCTCAGCATGTAAGATTTGATTGACGTTTGTTCACTATTTAGAGCCTCCTCACATTTTTGTTTATTTGTTTTTCTTCCTACCTTTGATCCCGATGCCATTATGATTTTTGTTGCACTCTGTGATATGCTTCTTGGTTCAATTATGTCTAAACCTTCCTCCACTATCCATTCATCAATCTGGCCTTCTTCCAATCCTTCCTCCTTGATCTCTTCTATCGGGGTAGGTTCCACCGTTGATAGCGATTTTTCTTCCTGTTGTGTAATATCTTCCAAATGGGGCATTTCCAGGTCTACTTAATCCATTTTTACTCCCAATTCTTTTGTTTCTGTATACGTTGGTTCAGGCTTCCAAGGGAGAGCCAACCAGCCTTTTGGGCTTCCCGGCTCTGGTTCTGTTTCTTTGACATCCTCCTTCCTTGTTTTTCCTACCCAGACATCTTTCTTTTTGGGGGGAAATCTCTTAGAGTTAGCCTCAAAATGGTATCTTCGTCTACATTTTTGACAGAAGAAATTTTTACTCTCCTTTTCAATTGATTGTATCCAATTCTTCTCCTATTACTATCAGATGTATTTTATCAGGGATCTCTCTTATTGTTACAATCTTAATCCTTGCATATATTAATAATTCAGTTTCTCTCTAAAATCCACTTCCAGCGTTTGGCCAAGTGTATCACCAATTCTGGTTAGACAGTTACTCGACCAGTATTCGAATGGGAGGTTGTATAACCTTACCCAGATCGGCCCTTGCTTTAGGTTAAATTTTAGAGGATCAGCGTTTCATTCCCACTTTTGCAAATACAAATAAATGTTTTCGTTTCTCCATTCATCCCTTAACAACATTTCTTCTCTGATTGTATTCATTGCAAAGACTGCAACGAAGAACCCTTTTTTTCTTGAAGTTGATTGTAGGATCTGTTTTCCAATTTTTACAAGCCCATTCTCTGGATCTCCTTTCTAGTAAATCTCTTACCCAGAAATCGGCCTATAACCGCTCTCTCTTCCAAATGTTTGTCAACAATGTCTGACAGTTCCACCGCCAAGATTTCTTCCACCTTATGCTTTTCTTCCTTCCCGTCCTCGTCAGAGAAGCCTACCTTCTTTTACTGTCTGCATGGTTCGCCATTGTTGTTAGTTTTCTGCATTTCCTCTCCTTCCTCCTGCTCGCCTTCTGCTATTTTTTGATAACCCATTAGGTCTCCAATTGTTAGAAAGAAAAAAATTAGCTTCTACAGCAACACAATTTTTGGTAATGAGCAAACGATGGCATTTTTTTAATTTGAGAGGTCTGAGGCAGGCCTAGAATTTGATGGTCTATTTGACCCCTTTTTGCATTTTGAACCATATATTACAACCTAAAAATTTATTAGACTGTATCATTTGACTTGCTATATTTTTATATAACCGTAAAATTGACACTTAAAATTATTATTAAACCGTAAAAATTTATATATATATATATAATAAAATCATTTTTATGATAAAAATATAAATTAGTTTAGATTTAGAATAATTCTTTCTAATTTCACTTTATATTAATATATATAATTTATTATAAATATATTTATTAATTCATGAAAATAAAATATTTTCAAGTTTGAATATAGTTTTTTCTAATTTTTTTAAAATTTTGATATTTTTATTAATAGTTATAATTGCTTTTTATTAATATATATGATTTATAATATTTATTATAAAAATTATATTAATTCAAAATCTTTTCAAAATAGAATATAATTGATTTTTAACTTTTTGAATATTTTAACAAGATTTATTTTCCACATAATTTAGAAATTTAAAATTAAATTTAAGATTTTTAGATTTATTTTTAATTATCAATATTTTCTAATTTTACATTTTTTTTAATAGGATATCCTTATGAATAATCACATAACACAAATTTTCACTCTTAAAGTATTTATTTTATAGCATTGTAACTTGTTTTTTGAACAACATTTTGTTTGCAGTGATTCTCAACTTTGATTTTTTTCAATATAATACAACATAAAACTGAGAATAAACATGTTCAAATTTTATTTTCCTTTTACAAATAATTATTCTTAGCTTTGATTTTTTTCAACATAATACAACATTTAAGGATTAAGCATTTTCTTTTATAGGCGATTCACCCGCTTTGATTCCTTAAAGCATTTTTTTTACAGGCGACTAACTTTGATTCCTTAAAGCATTTTTTTTACAAGTGATTCATCGACTTTGATTCTTTAAAAAAAAAAATTTACAAGCGATTCACGACTTTGATTTTTTTCAAGATAATACAGTAGATGTGTTTTATTGGTGATCATGGTGAAATTTTAGATAATGAGTTGAATAAGGATTAAACTATTTTTAATTTTATATAATTATTTTGGATAGGTTTGAAATTGATATTTAAATATGATTTTAAATAGATCAATTTGGGGATTGAACTATTTTTAATTTTATATAATTATTTTTTGCTAGATTTGAAATTGGTATTTAAATGTGTTTTTAAATAGACCAATTCATAAATTAAATTAGTTTTAATTTTATATAACTATTTCTTGGTAGGTTTGAAATTAATATTTAAATGTGTTTTTATGATATTTGCACATATGAAATCAATAAATTAATTTATAGTCAACTTATTCTAGTTAAATATTAAATTAAATGTTCATTGCAATTTTATAATTTTAGGAATCAATCAACAAAACAGTAATACAATTTTACAAATTCGAGAATAAATATATGGAAAAAATAATAATGTGTAATATAATTATTCTTAATCTAATACTCAATGCATTTTTATTTATCAATAAAATTTATTATATGCAAATTGAATTTACTAATTGAGTGCATGCATAGTTTCTAAAATTTGTAAATTTTCTAACATAATTATTTTATAAAATAATATTTCATAGATTACTAATATATTGATTTTTTTAGGTACTTTAATAATATGTCTTCAAGAAAGAAGAAAAAAGCTATTATTGGAGAAATGTATAAGTGGACTAGAGAGAAGGGTTTTAAAACTTCTAGTAATTCAATGTTACATGAACAGTTTCATAATAATCATCTTAAAGAAACATTTAAGGAAATATTTGGGTCCTCTTCAGATGATGATTCAAATGAAGATGCATATCAAGGTGGTGAAGGGGATAGTATTAGTGATGAAGTTGGGGAGGGGTCAAATCTCAATCAAGGGAAGCAAAAAGTTCTAAAGAGAAAATTTTGAATGGAATGGTTAGAAAAAAATGTTTGGTTAAATTATTTTGAGCATGATGGTAAGATACTTATGAAATGTAATTATTGTGAGAAGTATAAGATGTCAGGCCCATGGGGTATAGGGGATGGGTGTAGCAATTTACAATGTGACTCTTGTCACTCATGAAAAATCTGTAATACATAAAGATGCTCAAGTAAGATGGATTAATGCAATGGACAAAAAGATAAAATATATTCTAGATCATATTTTAGAGATAGAAGATGTTAATAAGGAAAGAGTAATCACTACAATGAAAGCAACTTATTTTGTTTTTCAAGAGGAATTATCTTTATCTATGTATGATAAAATATGTAATTTTCTCATGGATCTAAAAACTCCTAATATGCTAAAGTCTCAAGAATACTCTGCATACACAAATCAGAAGGGTGCAAATGATTTTCTTTTTTGCATATCAAAATATCTTGAACAAATTCAAATAGAAGAGATGTTGAAAAGCCCTTTTTTCACTAATGGTTGATGAAAGTACTGATAGAAGTTTAGAGCAACACCTTGTTGTTTATGCAAGATATTTAACTTTAGAGGGTAATGGAGAACCTATTTCCATGTTTATGAAGACCATGGATGTGCCAAATGGAAAAGGGAAAACTATGTATGATACCATCAATCAATTGATAAATGATAGAGGGATTTCATTAAAAAAAATAATAGTTGTCTCAACAGATGGAGCTTTTGCAATGGTTGGGTGTGACAATGGATTTGTTTCTCTTTTGAAAAAAAATATTCCAAATCTTATTTGAGTGCATTGTATAGCTCAACGTGAATCATTAGCAGCAACAGATGCTTCAAAAAGGATACCCGAGTTACTATTTGTTGACAAAATAGCAAATAAAGTACATTCATGGGTGTTGAATTCACCAAAAAGAAATAATGAGTTCAATGATTTACTTAGAGTTATGCAAATTGATGTTCTAAATGTTTTACAGATCCACACAATCAGATGGTTATCTAGAGGAGAAGTCATAATAAGGCTTGTGAAGCTTATGCCAGTTATCTTAACTTTGTGGAAAAAAGATAAGAAGTGTTCATCATTGTATGAAAAGACAGGGATTTATTCTATCCAGTTATGTTTGCACATGCTTGTTGATGTTTTAGGTGAACTAAATAAATTGAATAAAATATTTCAAGAAGAAAATGTAGACATCACAGTTATTGGTTTGGCTCTTGATGAAGCAATAGGAAATTTATATAGATGGTTTTTGAGAAAAAGGTACATTTGCAGAAGGTACAACTTATCTTTCCAAATTCTTGATTGATTCTCAATTTGGATGTATTGAAGTCAAAGAAGAAGGTGTTGTAATTGATAAACATGAACTAAAATATATATCTATTCCAATTGAAGGATTTGAGTATGGTGATGTAGGGAAGCATATCATGAAACCATGTATTGAAGGAATGCAACAAAGTTGTCAACATCTTGCAGAAGGTTATATTCAATCTCTCATTGATTGTTTGAATGAAAGATTTCCAGATCTTCCTCTTTTTAATGCTGGAAAACTCTTCAGTCCTTCTTATTATCCATTAGATCATCAAACTTGAGATAATATCTCAGAGTGTTGGCTTGATAAGCTTCTCCAACATTTGCAACATACTACTTCAAATAATGTAAATGAATTTGTATCCATATTTGATGTTACCGGTTGTAAAAGGGAGTTAAACTCTTTTGTTGATTCATTGCATTTGAGTTGTGAGGGTTTCAAGATGAAAGATGCATGGAGAGTATTTTGTAACACAAAATATTGGCATAGAAGCTATCCTCATATGATGAAGTTATGGCAAGTTGTGCTTACTATTTCTGCAAGTACTGTTGATTGTGAAAGAGTATTTTCAAAACAAAACATCATCAAAGATGTTAGAAAGTCAAAGTTGGGTTCGGATGTACATTGGATGCATTAATGAGAGTTTCTTTAAATGGACCTCAAGAAAATGATGTAAATTGGAATAAAGTATATCAAATATTGAAGAATACAAAGTCAAGAAGAGTTCTTGACCTTTGATAACATTTATTTTTGTTTATTTTCTATATAATGCATCATTAATTTTTGCATCTCAATTTAAAAATAATAAAAGAAAATAGTTCCTTTCTTTCCAAAAGTTATTTTTTGTGTTTAAATATATGCAAATTGTATAATGAAGGTTTGTATCAAATTATTGTACTTTTTATTGTTCATTTGGTATTTTTAAGAAGTATGATTCCTATAAAAAATACTTTATTAATTTATATGATACATAATATTTAAAAAAATCAAATTACTCGTGTTATTAAAAATAGAAATTTATATAAAAAAATCATATTTCATATTTAATATGTATGATTAATAAAATCAATAATATTTTAATATAAAAGATTTTATATAAAAAAATATAAATTAAATTTTTTTGACAGTACAATTTTTTCATAAAACGTAAAGTGACAGGGATTTAAATGAACAAACCGTCACAAAATTTTCATATAACAAGTAGGGGTGGCCGTCAAATTCCAGGCCTATCAGAGAATCCCAAAATACAATGATGTTTATTTTAAATGTTGTTTAAATTGTCTACTTTGAATCTATTATGCTTATTGAAAGTAATCTATTGAACTGAACTAGGGGAGAGGGGCCCATAGTGGAGCGGGGCCCAATAGTGGGGATAAAGTAGTCCTTAGTGGACTCCGTAGTGGAGCATCTTAATATCCAATTGCAATACACTTTTTATCCATAAAATACACAAACTGACAAATCATGTGATGCCACATCAGTGCACCACTATTAGTGTCACTTTTTTTTTGCCCTTTTTGGATACCTCAACAAAAAGCATGTTTGTGTGACATCATATTTGATGATGTGACCCTAAAACGAAATATAGAAGCACACAAGTTGCCAAATAAACTGCTATACAAAATTGAAAGTGATTTGAAATTTTCACATAAGATTTTAAGGAACGCGAAGTTAGGGTGCTCCACTATGGACCCCTCTCCCCTATCCTATAAAATTTTGTGAATTTATTCAAATTTAAAATTTATACTAATATTTATCGTCATGCCTACAAGCATTTTATAATCAAAGAGAGATGAAAACGAGAGTTCGTATACATTAAAAATCTCAAAATGGACTGCACAGTTTCCGATATGTGCATCGGTTAGTAATATAATAGAACTGCAAACACAGCTCCTACTTATTAAGTATCCAGACATCAGAATACACCTTTAACTATATTTATTAATTAAAAACAAAATATAACATATTTTTTAATCGCCCAGCTCGTGCCATGAAGATTATTCTCCACGTGAAGTCGGCCTGCCGTCAGGGTTTTCCGCGATTAATGGTCTCTTATAAGTGTTGTTGAAACCCGCAGAGAACATGAAGGCAACGGCGTAGCCGACCAGGGTTCTGAAGTCCTGCATTGCGAACATAGCAGCTATAAAGGCTCGATGGAAACCCTTTCTATCACCCACAAATTTGGAAGCGTTATCGCTTATAATTGTCTCAGTTAAATTTATAATATATTCTTTCATGATTTAAAATCATATTATCTAAACTCTGGAACAAATATAGTATTTCTAAATAAGTTTATGTATATTTATATTTCTCGCGTCCAACAAATACCGTGTTCCATAGAATTTTTTTAAATTATCTCCTCCATATTCTCATTATTATTGCACGTTAGCTATATTTCTGAATCGGAAATACCAAATAGGCCTACAATTCAGAGCATATAATCTAATAACTCTTATTAATATACATTGACTTCAAAAGTTTTATTATTTTTCATGTGTGATCTTTATCATAACATTAATTACCAAAAAGAATTTTTTGAAAATATTTTTAAAATGTCCTCTCTAGGTATCAAATTTGTATTAAAATAGTAAAGGATAATAAATAAAAACATAAATATCATATTTATAGTAAATGTTCTATTATTTGTTGGAATATATTGGGTTCTATTTGTACTGGCTAAAGTTTTGCAGCTCTTACTGAACCCATTGGCTTAAACCCAAATTGTAAAGCACGGTGGGGACATGTGGTGTCCCCGGGTGTCGGGCGTTGCTGGAATTTTCCAAACGCCCACCCCCTACATAAATGCCATGTGTCATGCTCGCACAACTCGACAAACGCCACAATTATCACAAACAAACACAATTGCGAGATTGGCTGGTTCTGTTAATCGCACAACTCCCACTTAGGTAGTCTCACTGCATAGTGGGAAATGTTCTGGTGCCACATGGCGATCCCACGCACCACCAACAAAAATGTTAGTATTGCCTCTTTCCTTCAAATGATCACCTCGAGCATGTCAATGGTGCATTTGAATAGGACGAGAAAAAAGCTACATCATGTTGAGTACTACTACTACTTGATTGGTTGGGCATCTTGGTGAGTCCCCATGCAAAAAAAGCAAAAAGTTCGATGGTTGGTGAACGAATTTTTAGTTGATCAAAGGATCATTTGAAGCCATGGCCAACCGCTTGCAAGTATTTGTGCTTTATTAAAGATGGTGCTTTATCTTAACCTAGTTTATGCCCTCACTATTCCAAGCCATAAACACATGGTGGCACTACACTATTTTGAGTTCCCTTTCACTTGAGAGAACTTGTACTCCTGAGTTGGCCTAATGGTGGAGAACTTGTACTCTTGAGAGAGAGGTCACAAGTTCAAATCCTGCAGGGGGTAAGGTATGTACACCTCGTATTGTGGAGCACGAGTTAGGTGCCTCCCTCATATTGGGAGTATGAGGAGTCCCATATACTGTAAGCCATCTGTGAGACCCAAAAATAGACCACCGGGTATCATGGACTATAAAAGGACCTTTCCTTTCCTTTCATTCCACGAATTGATTCAAATTGCACTAGAATGGCATGTGGCAATGTCAACTTTGGTTTTTGTGCTTTTCAACTTTCCAACTCACAAGTAGTCATTGGCTTTTTACACAAAATGATTGATGGGATCTGCATTTAATAATGTGGTTCAAGTTGATATCACAAATCATCTATCAATCTCTAATGCATCCGCTCACTTGGTGGCATATCGGCTCGTGTGCTTTCCGATTGTTAAAGTAAAGGTTTTAACTTAATTATGTTAATTATGTTACCTTTATTCCTCTTTTAAGATTTCAATTTAGTTTGCATATTGTGACATTTAATAATTATATTAATTATTAAATGTCTACCTATTAGGGTTACTTTTAGGTTTTGCATTATCTCCTTTAGGATTGATCTTTGTAATTATTTCAATTAATTCTAATGCAATCTCTTGAAGCTTGTAGAGCACCCTTGCTTTTTTGTCTCCATCTCTCTTCCTTTCAGGATGTTATTTGCATGCGTGATCTTTAGTCCGTAGTTGACTTTCTCAACTTCTACATGGTATCAAAGCTCCAGTTTGCTGCTTTGTTCGTGTTTTTTGAAGGTTTTGAAGCTTCAAGGGTTTTGGGTTTGTCTTTTGATCCAAGAGATGGGTGTTTTCGTATCTAGGGTCAAATTAGATCTCTCCATTGAATCCAAAGCTACCTAGAATAGTCAAGATCGACCTTTGTTTCATCAAATTTGGCTTCCGTTTGTCAGATCTGTGAGGGTTTGAAGAAAGGGCTTTTTTTGCCAGATCCAGGGTGTTCAAATTTTTCAGAGCATTTTCAGCCCAAACGGACCTCGCCATTGCGTCCCGGCCAAAACCTAAAGGTCGACTATAAACTCGCTTATATTCGGGCCAACTCCTGTGAGGAAAAAAAAAATTGCTGGCGACCCACCGCACATGGATTGAGGTATTCAAAAAAAAAAATCCAATTTTTTTTTCCTGTTAATTTTTTTGAAAAAATCAATTTAAAAAATATTTTAAAAAGCCCTTTGTATTGGGCAAGCAGTTTTATTTTTTTTAAAAGTTTGTATTTAAAAAATTAAGAGGTACCCGAGGGTACCGCCACCAGATGTGCTGGCAAGCCCTCGGCCCTCTTGTTCGGTGGTGGTGGTACCAGGGTACCACACTTGCCACCATGGCAGGTGGCGGCCCCGCTGACTCCACCATGGGTTTTGCCTTTTTTAAATGCTTTTAATAAAGGTTTTTAATATTTTTTCCTTAAAAATATATATATTATGTAATTTTTTATTTTTTTTATAAAAACATTTTTTTCCAAAATAAGTCCAGTATGCATGTGCGCCGACAGCCATTTGACCATCAATTTTAAGCATGTAGTTTTGCCGCTGACGGGACTGACAAATTTTAATGTTGCAATCGTATTTTTCCCCCTTTGGATTTGTTTTCTTCCAGAGGCCATAACTTGGGCATACGATATTGTTTTTTGGAAAATGAGATATCGTCGGAAAGCTGATTCCGTCAAATTTCCAGTGGTGTGGGTCTCATCACTTCATTTTTCTGTTGGTTAATTCTACAGCCAGTTGAAGTCGAAGGAGCTATTTTCAGTCCCGAGCTTGTAACTTTTGATCAGTTTCTTCGTTTTTCACGATCTCAGTGGCATTGGAACCGTATTTAAGTTCTCTTCAATTCCATCCATGAAATTTTCTAGATTTCACTCCAGGTATATTTTATTTAGTTTTCTGTGTTCTCACACTCTGGTGAATTACTTGGACATATTAGCTCTTGGGAACTTATCGTTTGCATGGGTTGCTTCGTTTTTGGCTGTTCTTCATGTATTTCTAGCCTTGTGTTTTTTTGTGACATTATGAGCATCATTTATAAGCAATCTTCTATGTAAACGCACTGAGATAAAGCGCCACACTAATGTACATGTATTTGGGGATTTTGCACATAAGGTTGTGCCATATTTTGTACTCTCACTGTATTATAAAGTGCCATGGGGGGTTGTGTAGTGCCTTTGTTTTTGCCATCACACCTTTGTCCAATGAGTGTTCCTCCACGACAACAACGGATCCATATGATTCCAGCCTCATGCATGTGTTCTTTGTTTTGCACACCACTTTTTCAGTTCCAGGTGCTTTCTTGTGCACTTTAAAATGTTGTTTTTTTCTCCTTCATGCACTATAGGGTGTTACACAACATTTCAGTGGATCTGTTAGGCTCTCCTAGTCAGCAGTATGGGGGGTATTATATTGTTCATGCTAATGCTTCCTTGGTTTCGCCTTGCAAGGAATATTCCATTCTCAGTTGATCAGTATTTTTCAGAGTATTGGTACTTGTGCCATCTATATCTTCGTTCCAGGTGTTTTCCTTTGTTTGCCATCTGATTCGAGTAGTGTCATTAGGGGCACTCATGCAGATTGTTGTCTTCTTGATCTTGATCATCCTATCTTCAGAGGAGTTTCTTCAGCACCATAGCATTCATCTTTTGATAGTTGTTTGCAGCTTCTTCTGCTTTAGTGATGTTCTTAATGTCTTTCATCCCTTTTTGGAGTAGAGTTTTTCCCATGAGGTTTTCTCTATTTCTCCACTTTATAGAGATTTGGTTGTATTCGGGTACTTTACTTGGCCTAGTTGTCGGGAAACTTGTTTGCTTTCATGCATTGTAGTTGCCTTTGCTTTCTTGCACATGTTTGTAGCTACACTCTTGCTCATCTTAAGGGGGGTGTTAGAGTAGAGGTTTTAATTTAATTATTGTAAGGAAAACTAGATGCAGAAAATAAGTTTCCTAACATCAATACCTCAGAAAAGTGTGCAGAAGTACTTTTAAATTTTCAATCACAGTCAAGTTAAGATGCACTATGAGATAGATTACAAAAATAGAGTATTTAGACAAACACACATGAAACACCAGATATACGTGGGAAAACCCTTACAGGAGAAAAACCCACCACACCAAGAGAAATCACTTTGTATTACAGTAATCAAAATTACATACAATTCCAGACTTATCTTTCTGGTGTCATTATACAACAACATTCATTATGAACCTTCTTCGAACAGAGACATCCAAGTTACAACCTTTACAAATTTGAATTCCTTCACTGATACAGTTTGAATTCTTCACACTTCACTATTGATCGAACTACAATCCAACCTTCAAGTGTCTGCAATTTCCAACTATATCCATGGTGTTCCCTGACTGTCAAGCTCCCTCACAGAACTGTCGCAACGAATAGATTCCCAATGATTCCAATTCGGCTCTTCTGATTCATCCACATGATGCCACATCAAAAGTCATACTCGGTCAACAAAATTCGTATTGCATTGGCATCTCGGTGAGACACTAATTGTGTCTCACCGATGCCACATTGAACTCATATTGATGTTTCCAAGAGTTATCATAGTCGCCAGGACATTCCATCGAGCTGTACAAGTTTCACCAAGTCACCAAGCAGTCGTTCTGACTTATCGCTTTTGCCAAAAGGTCATAACAAATCACTAAGGTTACACTGAAGTTCCCATATCTATCGAGCACCAAATGAAAGTCAACAAGACTCATAACTATCACCGAGAGTTCATGCCGATCTTCGTATGCTACTCCGAAGTGTTCACCTGTCACCAAAACATTTATCCACCGCTGAGAGAACTTACCGATTTATATATGTTTCATTGAAGAATAACTATCACCAAGAATTACCCCGATAGCCATCGGCTATCAGCAAGACAATAGCTTATCGCTCATACTTCATATCGAAGTCTAAAAGTTATATCAATAACTCCCAAGTAGTCCCTGTCAGCATGATTCTCATCTATTGCTAAGACCTTTCTCCGATAGCTTTGAGTTTAACCGAAGATTTAACATTTGAGTCTTTCGTCACTGAGAACATCATACCGATGGCATTTCCTTCGGCCAAGTATCCCCGAAGAAACAAAACAAACAAACATTGTCGATATAACATTTTCTTTCGCGATGACATCTTACCGAGTGAATATAGGTTACTCTGAAACTCCAGTCGCTAAGAGTTTCGCCGATACATGAATGAATGGCCTTTCGGCCAGATATCTCCCGACCACTATAAGGTCACAATGAACACACCTTGTCATAGCGATAGCTACACAGTAAACCTTTCGGCAAGACTTCTTTAGGGTCACAGTGACCTGTTCAGGTTTGAATAAAACAAACTGGTAGTCAGCCAGACATGGAACCTATCACACTGACTTGGCACTCATGGAGGTTTCAGCCTGTAATGCTTGAGACACATATTTCCAACAATCTCCCACTTGACAAAGATCATACATGCACCTCTAGAGCATAAAATAATACTTACTGAAAATCATGGGCACTAAGTTCCATTGACCTGGCACACCACCTGAACTTCTCACTGGCTTTGTCAATGCATCTGCAACATTCTCCAGAGTATCAACTTTTTCTAAACTGACCTTTCCATCCTCAACCATATCTCGTACAAATTGGTACTGTACATCAATATGTTTCGTCCTGGCATGGAAAGTTGGATTATTTTCCAGAAAAATGGCACTCTAACTGTCACCTAAGATTTTTATTTCCCCTGCATCAAAACCAATGTTAGAACACAAACGTTTAAACCATATAGCTTCTTTACAAGCATGGGTAGCTGCCATGTATTCAGCCTCTGTAGTGGACAAAGCGACTATAGCCTGCCACTTGCTCATCCAACTCACTGCACCACCATTTAACATGAAAACGTATCCACTGGTGGATCTCCTGCTGTCAATGTCCCCTACCCAATCAGAGTCTACATAACCACGAATGCTGAGAATCCTCTGTGATTCAACTGAATTCCCATGGTAACACAAAGAAAAATTTGAAGTTCCCTTCAAATACCTAAACACCCTCTTCACAGCATCCCAATGTATTCTTCTTCGATTAGCCATAAATCGACTAAGTACTCCCACTGCTTGGGCAATGTCCGGCCTTCTACAGACCATTGCATACATAAGACTGCCTACAACACTAGCATAGGGTACACTAGTCATGTCCTCCATCTCAGTAGGAGATTTTGGATAATCCTCAACAGATAGCTTCATTCCCTGCATGACTGGAGCAACTAACTGCTTGCAATCATTCATACAAAATCTCTCTAGAACAGTCTTTATATACTTACTTTGACTAAGCCAAAGCTTTCTATTCTTCCTGTCCCTAGTTATCTCCATCCCCAGAATATACCTTGCTACACCACGATCCTTCATTTCGAACTTAGCAGTCAACTGAGATTTAAGATCAGAAATCATTAGCTTGCTATTTCCTATGAACAACATATCGTCAACATAAAGAGCAATAACAGGCACTTGATCACTTTTAGCTTTATAGTATACACAGTGATCAGATTTTGATCTCACAAAGCCTAAAGATAATACATGGGTATCAAATTTCTGGTACCACATTCTAGGTGACTGCTTTAACCCATACAAAGACTTCTTTAATTTGCATACCAGTTTATCTTTACCTTTCTCAACAAAGTTCTCAGGCTGGGACATATAGATTTCTTCTTCAAGATCACCATGAAGAAATGTTGTCTTCACATCCATCTGTTCAACCTCTAAGTCATAAGCTGCTGCAAGTGACAATAAAAATCTAATAGACGTCAGCTTTGCTACAGGAGAAAATATTTCCCCATAGTCAATTCCCTCTACCTGGGAATAACCCTTTGCAACCAGTCATGCTTTGTATTTTTCTACACTGCCATCTAGACCAATCTTTTTCTTAAATACCCATTTACAGCCTACAGGTTTTCTACCTTTAGGCAAGGGCACCAGACTCCAAGTTTCATTTTTATCTAATGACGCCATTTCTTCCTTCATGGCTTCTAACCAAGAATCTAAATTAGACATTTTAATTTCCTCCTTTATAGTCCTAGGGTCGTCAGTGCTAGAAATCAAGGCATAGGCACAAGTACAATCAATCAAAGAGAACCCATACCTATTTGGTTGTTTCCTTTCTCGGGTTGACCTCCTCACTGGCTGAGGCTAAGGTTCATTTTCTTCAGAGCTTTCAGAACTGCTTGAGCTCTCCTCAGTTTCAAGTACGTTTTGAATCTTCAATTCCTCTTTCTCTGGTGTAGGAGGAATTGCTGCTACATCCTTACTATTTTTTGACTTTGTCTCTGACTATAGATCCAAGGTGGAAGGTTTTAGCTCACGAAAGATTACACTTCTGCTATATACAACCTTCTCTGTAACAGGATTCCAAAGCTTGTATCCTTTAATGTTAGCACTATAGCCAATAAAAATACATTTAACAGCCTTGTTCTCCAACTTAGATCTTTTTACATCTGGCACATGTGCATATGCCTCACAGCTAAAGACTCTAATATGTCTAAGAGGGGACTTCTTACTAGACCATGCTTCCAAAGGTGCCTTATCAACAAGAGCAGAGTTTGGAGACCGATTAACTAAGTAACATTTAGTAGCAGTAGCTTCAGCCCAGAACTTCTCCTCCAAACCAGCACTACTAAGCATACTTTGTGCTCTCTCCATTACTATCCTATTGAATCTTTCTGCAACTCCATTCTGTTGTGGAGTGTAAGGTGTAGTCTTGTGTCTTTTGATTCCATGGTCTTTATAGTATCTTTCAAATTCATCAGAACAGAATTCACTGCCATTATCAGTCCTTAAACATTTTATTGTTTTACCAGTCTGATTTTCAACAATATTTTTAAACTCCTTAAATTGACTGAACACTTATGATTTACTTTTCAAAAAATATATAAATGCTCTTCTTGAATAATCATCAATGAATGACACATAGTATCTTGATTTAGACAAAGAAGTAACATCTACTGGACCAAACACATCCGAATGAATATAGTCTAACAAACTAGAAGATTTATGAGGACTGTCATAAAATGAAACATGATGCTGCTTTCCATATATATATTGTTCACATAATTCAGATTCCAGATTACAATCTTCAAGCCCCTCAACCAGGTTTTTGTTCTTCAAGGTTTTTAAACATTTTTCTCCTATGTGGCCTAACCTATGATGCCAAAGCATAGTCTTCTCTGCAGGAAGTTTTACTTCCGTAGAGTTTGCATAATTAGGGATATTTCCCTCTTTACCTCTATGAGCAGCTTTCAGTGACTTAGAAGAGACACTGTTACAATGAACAACTTGTGCATCTAGCTTGTACAGGGTACCAATTCGAGCACCTCTAGCCAGCACCATTGAACCTCTAGTCATCTTGCAGCCACTTCCCGAGAACAAGACTTGTACTCCGATATCATTTAGCATACTTACAGACAATAGATTTCGAGTCAGACCTGGTATGTGCATAACATTATTGATCCCCTTTATTCTCCCATCAGGGAATTGGATTCTGACTCTTCCACAGCCAACAATTTCCAAGGTTGAATCACTCACCAAGTACACCTTTCCACCATCGTATTCTTCATACTTTGTAAGCCATTCTCTGTGAGATGTCATGTGGAACGATGCTCTAGAATCGATCAACCAGACATCATCTGATGCACGAGTAGCCAAGGCTGCAATGAAGGCATCACCATCACTATGAGAAGAACCATTATCGGAAGATCCTTTCTTCTTTTTCTCCTCTTTACAATCCTTTCGGACATGACCAGGTTGCCCACAGTTCCAGCACTTCACCTTGGACTTCTTTCCAGGAGACTTTGATATCCCTTCTGATTTTGATTTAGACTTTTTGTCCTTCTTCTTGCCTTTCTCCTTTGACCTTCCTCTGACAACAAGAGCCTTCTTCACCATCTCAGAAGATTTTCTTCTCATTTCCTCTGATAGCAAAGAACCAAAAATATCTTCCATTTTGAAACTAGATGTTGTACTCCCAATAGCCATCACTAGATGATCCCATGAATCTGGCAAAGAACATAACATAAGCATACAATGATCTTCTTCTTCAATCTTTACACCAATAGATGTTAATTGTGTGAGCAACATGTTGAATGCATTCAAATGATCAGCTACAGACCCTCCTTCCTGCATTCTCAAAGAGTAAAGCTTCTTTCTCAAGAACAGCTTATTCACTAAAGATTTCCCCTGATAAATAGACGCCAGTTTCTTCCACAAGAGAGAAGCAGACTTCTCTTCATGCACATTGAGAAGAACTGAGTCTGTCAAACAGAGCCTTATCAGCCCCTTCACTTTCCTATATGCAAGGTCCCATTCTTCTTGCTTCATGCCTGTAGGTTTAGTTCCAGACACAGCAAGCCAAAGGTCTCGATCTACTAAGAGATCCTCCATCTTGAGTTTCCACAATTCAAAGTTACTACCATTGAATTACTCTATTTCAATCTTCCCAGATGAACTAGACATCTTAATCTATAAATAGAAATAACAATCTCTACAAAACTCCCACTGAACAGTATTGACACAAAAAACCCAATATACCCCCAAGGATAACACAACTGGCCAGGCTCTGATACCACTTGTAAAGAAAACTAGATGCGGAAAACAATTTTCCTAACGTCAATACCTCAGGAAAGAGTGCAAAAGTACTTTTAAATTTTCAATTACACTCAAGTTAAGATGCACTATGAGACAGATTACAGAAATAGAGTATTTAGACAAACACACATGAAACACCAGATATACGTGGGAAAACCCTTACAGGAGAAAAACCCACCACACCAAGAGAAATCACTTTGTATTACAGTAATCAAAATTACATACAATTCCAGACTTATCTTTCTGGTGTCATTATACAGTAGCATTCATTATGAACCTTCTTCGAATAGAGACATCCAAGTTACAACCTTTACAGATTTGAATTCCTTCACTGATAGAGTTTGAATTCTTCACACTTCACTGTTGATCAAACTACAATCCAACCTTCAAGTGTCTACAATTTCCAACTATATCCATGGTGTTCCCTGACTATCGAGCTCCCTCACAGAACCGTCGCAACGAACAGATTCCCAATGGTTCCAATTCGGCTCTTCTGATTTGTCCATGTGATGCCACATCAGAAGTCATACTTGGTCAACAGAATTTGTATTGCATTAGCATCTCGGTGAAACACTATCTATGTCTCGCCGATGCCACATTGAACTCATATCGATGTCGCCAAGAGTTATCGTAGTTGCCAGAATGTTCCATCAAGCTACACGAGTTTCACCGAGTCACCAAGCAGTCGTTCTGACTTATCGCTTTTGCCAGAAGGTCATAGCGAATCACTAAGGTTACACCGAAGTTCCCATATCTACCGAGCACCAAATGAAAGTCGGCAAGACTCATAACTATCGCCGAGAGTTCATACCGGTCTTCATATGCTACTCCGAAGTGTTCACCTATCACCAAAACATTTGTCCACCGCTGAGAGAACTTACCGATTTATATATGTTTCGTCGAAGACTAACTGTTGCCAAGAATTACCCTGATAGCCATCGGCTATCGGCAAGATAATAGCTTATCGCTCATACTTCATATCAAAGTCTAAGAGTTATATCGATAACTCCCAAGTAGTCCCTATCGGCATGATTCTCGTCTATCGCTAAGACCTTTCTCCGATAGCTTTGAGTTTAACCGATGATTTAACACTTGAGTCTTTCATCGCTGAGAACATCATACTGATGGCATTTCCTTAGGCCAAGTCTCCTCGAAGAAACAAAACAAACAAACACTGTCGATATAACATTTGCTTTCGCGGTGACATCTTACTGAGTGAATATATGTTACTCCGAAACTCCAGTCGCCAAGAGTTTCGCCGATACACGAATGAATGGCCTTTCAGCCAGATATCTCCCGAGCGCTATAAGGTCACAATGAACACACCTTGTCACAACAATAGCTACATAGTAAACCTTTCAGCAAGACTTCTTCAGGTCACAACGACCTATTCAGGTTTGAATAAAACAAACTACTAGTTGGCCAGACATGGAACTTGTCACACCAACTTGGCACTCATGGAGGTTTCAGCCTGTAATGCTTGAGACACATATTTCCAACAATTATGTTAATTAAGTTACCTTTATTCCTCTCTTAAGATTTCACTTTAGTTTTCATATTGTAACATTTAATAATTATATCAATTATTAAATGTCTACCTATTAGGGTTACTTTTAGGTTTTGTATGATCTCCTTTTAAGGATTGATCTTTGTAATTATTTCAATTAATTCAGCTAATGCAATCTCTCTTGAAGCTTGTAGAGCACCCTTGCTTTTTTGTCTCCATCTCTTCCTTTCTGTGACAGGTTATTTGCATGCAGGTGATCTTCGGGGTCTGTGAAGTTGGCTTTCTCAACTTCTACACCAATTGCCAGCTGCTTAAGGGATGTGTTATTTATGACTAAGTTGTAGCATACTACTTTATTGGAAAGTTGGCTTGTGTTAAAGTGGGAGTAAAGCACTTTGTAGTCATTTCAATATCTTTGCTAAAGGAAGGATAATCTAGAAATAATTCCCGCCAGGAAGTTCCATTGTACTTCTATGGCGAGTTGTAATTTCTACCAGGTGGCTACATTGTACTTCTACAACAAGTTGGCAAGCACCAAAATGGTAAATAAGTGAATTGAATCTGCACCAATATCTCTTCTCGTGAGAAGTAAATGTGGAAATAAATTCCGCCTTCCTAGAGCATGGGAAAATGTAGTAGCTTGCTCTATTTAAAGTGGTAGGGCAATACCCTCGCCACTCTGCTTTCCTCAAATTTGGCTAGTATCAAGTTGAGAATGGACACTGATATTTCTCACATGTTCAAGACCATTTTAAGTGTTTGTTGAAAGAGGGAGCATAGGCTGCAAGAAGAGAAGTGTTAGTTGAGTAGAAGACTATGCAGTGAAGATTGGACATAATTCCAAAGTCATTTGAGTGTTTTTTATGAGTTGTTTCTATTGCGGTGAAGTTTAGTGTTGTTGTTGGTCCATTTCTAATTGTTTTATTCATTTGTGGGGTTTTCAACAATTGTAAGTGAGGAGGAGATAATCAACAAGAGCTTGCAATATAATTTGAAGAAAAGGATGGGAAAGAGAATGTTAGATCCACCAGATATTGATAGTGATGATGACTTCATTGAAGATGAGACACTTGTCCTATTTTGAAGAGCCCAATATTTTGAAGACATGGAGAGATGCAACAGAGGATAGTTAGATGATCAATGGTTTCAGGTGCTTGTGGATTAGAGAGACTATACCTAATTGGGGTTATGAGACATACATGTGAGAATTGATGTCCAATAGTTCAAGGGAGATCCAAAATTTGGAAGTTCAACATCATACTCTTACGAAGGTGATGAGACACTTCATGTGCAAATGGTGTCTAATGATGTTGAGAACTTGGATTATAGCTAGTAATTATACTTATAATTGGGAGCATTTTGAAGAAGTCTTACTGGTCCAAAAACTACTTTCAAAGAACAACTTATGTATAATATATTTTTTTATTTTTTTTGTTTTATGTTGTTAGTTAGTTTAGTATTGTAGCATTAAGAGGGTGTGTTGGAATGTATGCTCCAGCACATAAACAAGTGTAGCAATGATCAAATAAGTCATAATGAAATTTTGTGTATGTGTCATCAAATAATGTTTAGGTGTCCATAAGGTTGTGTCAGGTTTGGTTCATTGTCTTTAGTCTACAATTAGCTATCAAACTATTTACCAATTTTATAGGAAGATGTTGCATTCATTATGTGTGTATGTGTGTGTGTAATTCTATCAATGAATAAAGTATCTAGTGAGCATTATGTGTGCTATTTTCAATTCTCAATTTTATTAGTATATCTATCTTTTAATAAATCTATCTAAAATATGTAGAGAGAAGGTGCATATTCTACTAATATATGAAAAATTGATTCAAAAATTGAGAAGGATATCTCCTAACATATTTTATATTTTTTTTTTATTGGATAGATACCTATCACTAATCTTATTGCTTGTTGAGTGGATTGTTAATGTGAGTAAAAGTCATTTAATCTACAATATAATTTACTATTACATGAAAAATGTATAATAACACATAAGGTACACCATTGACATCAAAATTTCTTTCTAAAATTGATTGGACTTTAGCTTGGAGTCGTTCGTCACACTTTTTCTAAATAGATCAACAACAAAGTGTCCAACACAAATTTAATAATATAATTTTAAATCCGATTGCTAAGCACTTTCATACAACTAAATGATAATTAACATAATCAAAGAACTAAACATCTTTTATTTACTTTTATCAATGTTAACTTATAAGTATGCCAACTTAATTATTACATTAGTAACTAAATAATTTAACAAGCATTAAGTTTATATCATTATTTGTAAGACCATTTTGTTTTCCTTTCATCAAGATTGCTTTTGATTCATGTTGATAAAAAACATTTAGCTAATAGGCATTAAGCTTATATGGCTCTAGGAAAATTCACTGCAACATCAACAAATTTTCCACCAATAATTCATCACCATGACAAATTCATCTTGTCGAAAAATCACTAGTAGAATTTCATCGCCGTGGACAATTCATTGCATATACAATTTACAAATTTTTATTTTTGATAATAGAAATGAAAACATTTTTCAATATATTTTACTTTATTCTAGTAAACCAATTATACAACAATATCACTCATCTATAATGTGGTTGGGAAATTACTCTTTTGCAAAAAAAATCTAAGGTCTTGAAAATATATTAAAACATGTTAATGTGATGAATTATCGACACAGCGATGAATTGTTGGTGGTGAATTTTCCATGAGATGAATTTGTCATGGTCATGAATTGTTGGTGGTGAATTGTTGGTAGTGAATTTGTTGGTGGTGAATTGTTAATGGTGAATTTTTTGAATGCTTGTTTATATCATTATTTGTAAGACCATTTTGTTTTCCTTTCCTAAAGATATATTTCCATGTTCATGTTGATAAAATTTATTATATGTATAAATTGTAATTTATTAATCCAATTATCAAAAATACACTAGAATATAAAAAATTCTTATTAAAATCACTTTAACTTAAAATATAATTATTTTTACGCAAAAAAATATATAACACATAACATAAACATCCTTGACATTGAAATTTTCTTTAGTTTGAAGTGGCTCCATCATACTTGTTCTATAAACATTATATATTACAGGGAAACCTGTAAGGGAAATAGTGTTTCTAATCCAGGCTAATTGTAGCATACAATGGATTAAAAATAAATGAGAAAAATGACGTATTTGTGAAACTTGATAGCATAGTCTAAATTTCACTTGAGATTAAGCCAGGAAAGCGTTCTGATATGTCTTCTTGGCTCGGTTTACATGTGCCAAGTAACCTTTCTCTATGAAGATTATGAATCATCAGCTTTATCTCTCACATGCATTTTGACTAAATTGTATTCTAATATTGGTGATTGGAAATTATTCCTTAATTTTTAATTAATATAAATATATACCTCCGTGTATAACAAACTGATCTTTACCTACAGTAATAATTATGTACATATTATCTCTATATGTATGTATAACGATATAAATAAATACTCAAGTTTAAGAGCATTTTGTATTATTAATCAGTGAAGTCGAAGATCAGTTGCAACAACTACAGTATTCTGACTTGAATATTGTTGAGATTCCAGAGTTGTCTCTTCTAGATTATGTAAATCGCCATTATCAAATGTCTCCAGCTCTTTTCTACTTGTTTGTGCTTCAAATTCCTCTATCTGACAAAGAAAGTCAATGACTAGTTTGCTTGCGGTAATATGAAAGAAATAAGTTGACCACAAATACATATACTACTGCTAATAAAAACTCGTACAAGGTTCAGAACATTGTAATACCTTCCTGGTGAGAAACTGGTTATGAGCAAGTACGAGGGATTCCTGCATCCATTTTGATAAACAAGAGAGATCAATTAACTATAGTAATGTTATTAATAGTAGTGTTTTACAGAATAATTTGATAGAGTTGTTAAAATAAAACAAAAATCTGTTTGTTAACCGTTTGTTTGGTTGGGACAGTTTTCCAACGTAACTGTTTTGGTAACTATTCGGTTGTAACTGCTTTTTGTTTATATTTCACAATTTTTTCAATAAAGTTGATATGATTCACTGCAGTTTCAGTGTGTTTACAACAGTTTCATTCTCTGCATCTCCCGTGGTGTTTTATAACAATTTCATTATAGTATTTTTTGTTTATCTGTATCTGAAAACTGTGTACTGTATCTTTCCCGGAATTTGTTTCTTTTCTAACATATGGTATCAGAGCAGGTTCAAATTGATGTAACAAATGCTAATAGTATGTAGCTGCAAATTGCTAAATTTAATTGGAAAAACAATGATTTTTGGAGTTTTTAAATGAAGATTTTGTTCAAATCACAAGAGCTATGAGATCTTGTGCAGAATGGGTACTCAGAACTGGTGGATGCAACAACATTTGTAGTGCTCACACAAAATGAGAAGGATTTACTGGAGGAAAATCAGAAAACATTATTCTTCATAGTGCAAGGTCTTGATGAAACTCTCTTTCCTAGAGTCTTCAAAGGAAAAAGAAGCGTGAGATCTTCTTGCATAATCATTTCAACGTACAAAAAGAGTAAACAAATACTTAGAAAAGATTTTGAAATTTTACAAATGACAGATTTAGAATGTTTAGGAGATTTTTTTACTTGTACCATGAGGATAGTTAATCAGATGAAATCAAGTGGTGAGGTTATGACTAACCAAAAAATTGTAGAAAAGATTTTAAGAAGTTTGTCTACAAAATATGATCCTACAGTTATAGCCATTGAAGAATCAAAAGATCTAATGACTTTATTTGTAGATGAGCTTATGGGTTTATTGTACACAGATGAGCATAGAATAAATAAATCTAAAAAGGTAAATCTAAAAAGGAGCCACTGGAGCAAGCCTTTAAGAGCAAGGTATCCATAAAAGAAAAAGAAGCAGCACCAGAAGCATCTTCTGCACAAAGAGGAAGACGTAGAATTCTAAGAGGAAGATGACGTTTTTTACAAAGAGGTAGAGGTCAAATAAGCAATAGAAGTGATAAAGAAAATTGTAGTTACACTCAAGCAAGAGGTAGAGGTTTATAGATGTATGATAAATCATTTATTCAATGTTATTACTATAAAAAGTATTGACATTTTGCATCTAAATGTAGAAAACAGATTACAAATGAAAGTAAACAGGAAGCCCAGTATGAAAATGAAGGTGGATGAGGAAATAAATGAAGACAAATGGTATGTTAATAGCCGGTGCAGTAAGCATATGACAAGACATAAAGAGATTTCAAAATCTGGATGAGTCCATCAAATTAGAAGTCAAGATGGGAAATAATGTAGGATTTTATGGTGATCTCCTCAAATACCCTAGGAGTTTATGGTGCTCTTGTAAAAGACACAGTGGTTATGGCATCTTAGATTTGGTCATTTGAATTTTGGTGGACTAAATATTTTGTATAAAAAGAACATGGTAACAGGTTTATCATTTATCCAAAGACCAGATGAAGAATGTAAAAGATACATTATTGGAAAGCACCGCAAAGAACCCTTTGTAGTAAGGGATTCTTGGAGAGATTCATAGCCATTGGAGCTAGTACACTCAGGTCTGTGGACTAGTTGAAGTTGCTTCATTATCTAGTATGAGATATTATTTGACATTTATTGATGACTAAAGTAGGAAACTCTGAGTGTATCCTTTGAAAAATAAATTAGATACTTTCAAGAAATTTAGAGAATTTAAAGAATTAGTTGAACAACAAAGTGGTTATTTACTTAGAATATTAATGACTAATAGAGGTGGAGAGTTTATCTCACATGATTTTCATAGTTTTTAAATTGAAAATGGCATAAAAAGACAGCTAACAACAAGGTATACACCTCAAAAATATAGTGTAGCTATGAGGAATACAAAACAATTTTAGATATGGTAAGGAGTATGCTTAATGCTAAGAATTTACTCAAAGTTTTCTCAGTAGAAGCAGTTTGTTGTGCAAATTATATTTTGAATTGATGTCCTACAAAGACAGTTTGGGGCATGACACCGAAAGAAGCATGGGGAGGATACAAACCCCATGTAGATCATCTAAGAATTTTTGGTTGTATTTCTTATTCTCATGGTCCAAATGTACCCAGAAATAAATTTAATGATAAGGAAAAAAAATGTATCTTTGTCAGATATAGTGAAGAATCCAAGGCATACAGGTTGTACAATCTAGAGACAAAAAATTGGTGACAAGTAGAGATGCAAAGTTTCTTGAAGATCAGGAGTGGTGTTGGAAACTAAAACAAAAATATCAGCAAGCTAACATTGAAGATGAAGCTACAAATTAACAAAAAAAATTAGTTGTTAACATAGGAGCCAGTAGTTGTAGAATTCAATAATTTGCACCAAGAAGAAGCTCTTCATCATTAGAAAGAAGTATTTCTCCACCAAGTAGTAGACATGTTTCTTCATCATCCACCTCAGAATCTCCAAAAAAATGATAGAAAATAAGGAGCTTGTCTGACATATATTAAGAAACAACAAAGGTACATGAAGATATTTGTCATTTTATTATTGTAGATTGTGATCTTATTACATTTGAAGAAGCAATAAAAGATTATAAATGGGTTAAAACTATGAATGAAGAAAAATTGCAGCCATAGAAAGGAATGAAACGTGGGAAATTGTAGACCTCCCTGAGCATAAGAATCCAATTGGAGTAAAGTGGGTGTATAAAACAAAGTGAAATGAGCAAGGTATTAAAGTTAATAAATACAAGGACAAGTTGGTAGTGAAAGGCTACAAGAAAATATTGGGTAGTGATTATAATGAAATTTTTGCACCTATTGCTAGAATGGATACTATTTGCATGATTTTAGCTTTATCAACACTAAAAGGTTGGAAACTCTTTCATATAGATGTAAAATCAACATTCTTGAATCGTGTATTGGAAGATTATATCTACATCAAGCAAACCACCTGGTTTTGAGATTCAAGTTCATAAAGGTAAAGTGATCAAACTAAAGAAAGCTTTGTATGGTCTAAAGCAAGCACCTAGCATTTGGTATGAAAGGAATGAATTATATTTTAAAATAAATGGTTTTGAAAAATATCCTTATGAGCCACCTTATTCATAAAAATAATCAACAAAGAGATGTTATGATAGTATGCATTTATTTTAATGATTTGTTTTATACATGGAATAATGAAACCATTCTTATAGACTATTCAGTGGCAATAAATAGTATATTTGAGATGATTTATCTTGGTTTGTTGCACTGTTATCTTGGTCTTGAAGTAACTCAAATTAGTGATGGGATTTTCCTTTCACAAGAAAAGTATGCAAATGATATTTTGAAAAAACTCAGGATGGAAAATAGCAAATACGCCTATTACCATGGGTGTGAAGTTGAGCTAAAAACATGAAAGAAAAAAGGTAGATTATACTTTGTATAAAAGTTTGGTTGGAAGCTTAATGTACTTAATTGCAACAAGACCAAATTTCATGTATGTAGTAAGATTGATAATAAGGTTCATAGAGGATCCACATGATACTTATCTACAAGAAAATAAAAGAATACTCAAGTATGTGAAAGGGACTACAAATCATGATTTTTTTATGAAAAGAAGGATTTTTTGAAGTTAACTAGTTATACATATAGTGATTGGGCTGGAAACCAAGATTATAGGAAAAGTACTTTAGGGTATGCTTTTACTCTTGGTTCAGGTATAATTTCATGGTCTTCAAAGAAACAACCCATTGTTGCATTGCCCTTAGTAGAAGCAGAATATGTGGCAGCCATTGTAGTAGGTTGATAAGTAGGAGGTATTTTCTATAGCGTGTCAAATTATGATATTGCTATCAAGATTCAACCGTGTAGTTTTTTGAGTCAAACACATTGACCCATGTTTCATGAGTAGTAATTAACAAGAACCCATCTCTAATGATAATGAATGCTCCACTTAGCACTCATTGCATCTAGGTGATGCCACTACAGTAGGTTGTCAAGCATTTTGGTTTTGAAGGATGCTTGAAGCATTGATGCAACCAGAAATGGAAGAAATAATTATATTTTTTGATAATCAATCAACCATTTCAATTTCTAAAAATACAGTCTTCCAAGGAAGAATCAAGCACATAGACATCAAATTTCACTTCATTAGACAACTGGTTAAAAATAAAGAAATCAAACTTTCTTATTGCAAGTCCAAAGATTAAGTTGTTGACATTTTAACAAAGCCTCTAAATGAAGAAGATTTCAATGGACTAAAGAATCGTTTAGGGATGAGAGACTATCCCACAAATTAGATTTTAGGGAGGATGTTAAAACAAAATAAAAATCTATTTGTTAACCATTCGTTTGGTTGTGACAGTTTTTCAATGTAACTATTTTGGTAATTGCTCAGTTGTAACTACTTTTTGTTTATATTTCACAATTTTTCCAATAAAGTTGATGTGATTCGTTGTAGTTTCAATGTGTTTACAACAATTTCATTCTCTACTTCTCTGTAGTGTTTTCTAACAATTTCATTTTAGTATTTTTTGTTTATTTGTATCTGAAAACTATGTATTGTACTTTTCGTGGCTTTTGTGGTATCAGAGCCAAGTTGGAGATCATGAAAAGGCCAAGGTAGAGTTGAAGTTTGAAAAATATCTATCATAGTTCACTTAGCCAAGCATGAAGAAGATAAGTTTCTTATTTGTTTAAAGGTTGTTGCAGATCCAAGGAAAATCTTTGTATTGGAAAAGAAGAGATCACTAAAAAGTTAGCCACAACTGTGGTGAAAATAAATTACATGGAGATAGGGGAAGATCAAAGAGCATCCCTCCAAGAAAAAGAAAATTGTAAAGGACTACCAAAGAAAAGATGTTGCTATTTATTGCAGAAAGAGAAATCATAGGAGGAATTTGTACTACAGATCGAAGGAGTTTCTAAACATTAGTAGAGGTTCTCGCTTGGAGATAGTTGTTGCCAGTCGCCATAGCCACTAAGATATATTTTTTAAATCAAGTTGAGATCATTGAAAAGAGATCTAAGAAAAGAATCAGTGAAAGGGATAGCCACAACTATTGAAGGAGAAATCATGAAAGGAAGAGTGAAGGCATGTGAAGCTCCTGAATGAAGGTTGAGGAAAGATCCATGGAGTTTGAAAATAGTTTTATGAAGTCTGAAAACTTGAAGACAAAATTTGGAATGATAAATGTTGAAGAATGTGGTCAAAATTAAGGAAGAGTGTTGGAAACTACTAGGCAGTGGAGAAAACTAGGAGTTAACTGTTGCCTAAATTTGCATAAACATTATCATTTGTAACTGAAGATAAACTTCAGTTTACAATTTTTGCATGAGAAGCTACAATTGTAACTCAAATAGATTAGAGTCTAGTTAAGTTATTTTGTTGTTCTCTCTACGTATAGATTACATATTAGTTTAAATTTTACTTCTATTTTCTTTTTTTTATCTGTTCTTCAAATAAGCCAAAGACCTATATATAATAAGGTAGATGTAATTGATTTATTTAGACAATAAAATTCATTCAGTGCTATAGCACATTTGCACATATATTGTCTCCTCTGATATCAATTGAAGGAAATATAGAGGAGACAATATATTTGCAAGTGTGCTTCTGCACCGAATGAATTTTATTGTCTGAATAAATCAATTACATCAACCTCGTTATATAGAGGTTTTTTATTTATTCAAACAACAGATAAACAAAAGAAAATAGAAGTAAAACTTAAACCAATCCCTAATCTATGCGTAGATAGAACAACACAATAACTTAACTAGACTCTAATCTATTTGAGTTACAACTGTAACTTCTCATGTAGAAAATGGAAACTGAAGTTTATCTTTAGTTACAAATGATAATGTTTATACAAATTTAGACAGTAGTTAACTCCTAGTTTTCTCCACCGCCTGGATGCAAACTGAGAGAAATTATAGTTTCCAACATAATTATCTGATAAAATCTCAATATGGTTTTAAAAATTCCTTGATGATAAAGGTCCCTATGACATGGAACATTACAATCCAAAGATGGAACTTGAAGTTACACTAATTTAGTGGCATAAGGGGTTTCAATTATTCATGGTTGTGATCGCCTAGGATGAAAAGGAAAGAGGAGACATTGCATTCTATTTCATAAGGGCATGGAGGACATAAACATAGCTATGTGGGTCATTTTGTAGAGAATCCAAATGCTTTGATACCATGTGAAGAATTTCAATGCTCTGATACTATGTCATAATTTTTGAATGCACTAAACAACACAAAGTTTCTGCGTTGTTTCCAAGTCCACTGGGATTACACCAAATAAAATGCAGAAGCACAAACAATGCAAGGAGACATGTAACTTTCTTTTCTATTCATTAAACTAGAAATGGCATTATAGGGGTAAACTTAGAAAAACTCATAAAACAAACCTAAGCTACAGATTACAAGTTATTGGGAGCTCAATTAGGAGTTACTCACACAGACTGACAACTTTCAGGAGCTTCTAGGAGCTCACTGTCAGGATCTACGCAGATCTCCATCAGGAGCAATCACTACTCAGACACATACAAATAAAATATACAACTACTGAGTTGTTGAGGAGCTTCTCTGAATCACACAGAGAACTCAAAAAACATTCTTTTTTCAGACTACTATTGCTCAGGAACTCTTCTTCACATGCTGACAAAACTATCTACCTTCAATTATTTTTATCTTCAAAAAATTCCCTCAGAAATTTGAAATCACCAACCATGGTTAATTCTTGAGATTCAAAATCTCCTACCACATTAAATTATGGAGCTTTCAGGAGTAGAATAGGGATGGAGATTCCAAAAAGGAAACTGTCGTTGGAGGCTCCTGATAGGTAGGTGAACTGGGGGCTGACGTAAAGAGGCTCAGACAATTAATATTTCCAACACTCCCCCTTTGACTGAACCACCGAAACAAGATCAATCCTAATCCAAATCAACAATGGCCAAACTATTCCTTAGGTGCTCAAAGTTGTCCAGGCTACTCAATGGCTTGGTGAATATGTCTGCTAGCTGTTGCTTAGACCTGGAAAATGCCATTTTGATTTCACTATTTTCAACTAACTCTCTGATAAAATGATACATGATTTCAATGTGCTTGCTTGTTCCATGAAACACAAGATTTTTCGTCTAGGGTATCGATGAAACATTGTCACAAAAGATTGTTGTTTCATCCTCTTGTTCTTCTCTCAAATCTGTTAAGATTCTTCTCAACCAATTAGCTTGACATGATGCTACATTTGTTGTTATATATTCAACCTCTATTGTAGATACAAAAACTATGGGTTGTTTCTTGGAAGCCCATGAAATGACTCCCGATCCCAAATGAAACACATATCTAGATGTGCTCTTCCTATCATGCAAACTTCCTACCAAATCACTATCTGTGTATCCAACTAGCCCAAAATCATTTGTTGTTGTGTACAAAATGCCATATCCTTTTGTTCCATTCACATACCTTAGGATTCTTTTACCTACTTGCCAATGGGTGTCCCTTGGAGTCTCCATAAATTTGGAAATAGGACTCACTCCATGCATTATATCAGGCCTAGTTGTGGTCAAATACATCAAACTTCCAACAAAACTTTTAAACATGGTCGGATCCACATTGTTGTTGCAATCTTCCTTGCTCAACTTTAGACCTACGGTTGTTGGAGTTGGGGAAGGCTTTCTTTCAAGCATCCTAAATCTCTTCAAAATATCTACTGCATACTTTGCTTGAGAGATAAAAATACCATTATGTATTTGTTTTACTTCTATTCCTAGAAAATATCTCAAGAGACCTAAATCCATCATTTCAAATTCTCTTTTCATGGCCTCTTTAAAATCAACAATGAGGAAATCATCATCCCCAGTGAAAATTAAATCATCTAGACATACAAGCCAATAATTAAAAAATTACCATTTGTTGCTTTGATGTAAAGAGTGGGCTCACCACTGTTTTCGCTAAAGCCATTGCTCATCTTGAATATGAGTTAATCCTATTGTACCATGCTCGTGGAGCTTTCTTTAGCCCATAAAGAGCTTTCTTCAACCTATACACCTTGTGTTCTTGACCTGGAACTTCATAACCAAGTGGCTGCTCCACATAAACTTCCTCTTCAACACTCCATTTAGGAAGGAAAACTTCACATCCATTTGAAACACCTTCAACTTGTGTTGGGTTGCAATTACTATGACTGCCCACATGATTTCCATCATTGCAATGAGGGCATATGTCTCATCATAATCTCTCCCAAATTGTTATTTGTACCCCTTAACCATTAATCTGGTTTTATGCCTCTCTATTCTTCCATCGGCGTTGCATTTGGTCTTGTAGACCCATTTCACTCCAATAACTTGTTTGTTGGGAGGAAAATAAGTTAACTCCCATGTGTTGTTCCTCTTTATTACATATATTTCCTCATCCATGGCCTCACACCATTTCTCCTCTTTCACAACATCCTCAAAATAAATGTGATCACTATGGGAAAATAGTGCAAAATTCACTCTCATCAAGTTCTTCATCATACCTTTCATTTTGGTAGATCTCCCTAAGACTCTTGGTCTTTCTTGGAATTAGGGAGGGGAGAGTGGGGTTTGAACTTTCACTACTACTATTGCTCTGCTGAATAGACCCTATACAGAACTCTCGGGAGCTCTTGAGAGCCAACCAAAGCTATTGGGAGCTCTCAAGATCCAACCAAAGCTATTGGGAGCTCTCAGGAGCCAATCCTCTAGCCATATGTGGCTGCTTTCCATTCTATTTGTTCACGACAAGAGCCGTCAGGAGCTATCTGGAGCCCTCTATAGCCAATTATCTGGCTATTTGTGATTGTCTTCTTGACTGTCTACTTGCGTAAGGAGCCGTCAGGAGCTATTAGGAGCTATCAGGAGAAACTATATGCTCATCTTGTTGAACTTCTTATTCTCTTTCTTCTTCATCAGGAGCTGTCAGGAGCGGTTCTGAGCTGTCAGAAACTATCAATTCATCCTATGACTCATCCTCTAGGAACTCCACGTCTCTACTAATGATGATTTTCTTGGTGATCGGATTATACAACCTATAGGCTTTGGAATCTTCACTATAGCCCATGAAAATACACTTCACCCTTGTCATCCAACTTTTGTCTCATTTCTTTGGGCATGTGAGCATATGCCACTCACCCGAACACTCTTAAGTGCTCAATCGTCCACTTGCATTTTTTCCATGCCTCTTGTGGGATTTTGTCACAGACCACCTTTGGTGGACTTCTATTTATCAGATATACAGTTGTTGCTACAACCTCTCCCCAATATTCATTTGGGAGTCCCTTTTCTTTTAGCATGCTCTTTTCCATCTCCACGATGGTCCTATTCTTTCTCTTAGCCACTTCATTTTACTGCGGAGTATAACTAGTTGTTAGCTCCTTCTTGATGCCATTTTTCTTGCAAAAATTCACAAATCTATTGGAGGTATACTCCCCCCCTCGATCTAACCTTAGGACCTTGATGAAATTTCCACTCTCTTTTTCAGCTTGGGTCTTAAACATGCTAGAAACTTGTCAAATGCTTTAGACTTATGTTGCAAAAAATAGACTCACGTCTTACAGTTGTAATCATCAATGAAGGTCATTAAATATTGGCTCTTACCAATAGATATGGTTTGCATAGGGCCTACAAAATCTATATGCACTAGCTCCAATGGTGGTCTTGCCCTTGTAGAGTTTCCCAATTGAAAGGGGTGCCTATGTTGCTTGCCCAAAATGCAAGCTTCACACTTAACATTAGATTCTACTATTCTTGGAAAACCATCAATCATTTTGTTCTTGGAAAAAAGACTTAAACCAGCATGAGGGGTCTTGAATGTTGCTCTTGAGGGCTACTTGTACTGTTGTACATTTTCCATTCATGAGAGGTCCAGCTTCAGACTAAGATGAAAAACACGTCTCAATCTTCAAAGGAAACATTCGATTCTTTGTCATTTGAACAGCTGCAAACACTTTCATCCTCTCATTCTTATCATAAATAATGCATCGACCCTTCTTCATCAACACTTTATATCCATTTTGGATCAGCTATCCAACACTCATAAGGTTATTCTTTAACCCAGGAGCAAGAAATACATTTTGAATCTCCTTATTTTCACCTTCCTTGGTGCCGATCATAATAGATCCTATAACCACAACTAGAATTAATCCATTGTTCCTCATTCTTATCAATGAAAGAAAATAATCTTTTATTACCACTCATGTGGTTGCTGCAACTGCTGTCCAAATACCATACTTCGAGACTACCTTCTTCACCAATGTTGCATATGATGAAGGCTATGGACTAATTTCGTTCAGCCACATTCGCATCAGCCACATTTGCATTTTGTTTTGACTAATTGTTGTGCTTTTTCCAGCACTCACATGCATAATGACCAAATTTATGATAGTAGTAGCATTCAAGATTGCTTTTGTCATTCTTCTGATTCGAACTACTATTCTTCTTGCTTTGTAGGGAGCTGGACTGAGAGTTGCTCACTCCCTCTTGGCTACTTGCTCATCTTGATTTTTCTCCTCTAACATTTCCTTGTCTGGAGTTGCCATGATCTCTACCTCTTGAGCTCCTTCCACCATTGTTTCTTCTCCCCCTTCCTCTTGCATTTGATTGAGCTTTAAAAAATTGCTCTTGGGAAGAAATAGCAAACCTATTAAGGCATTGCTCATGGGTTTGCAGTGAACCCATCAGCTCATCAATTGACAACGTTGAGAGATCCTTTGTCTCTTCTATGGCAATCACAACTACATAAAACTTCATGGGTAAGCTTCTGAGGATTTTCTCCACAATCCTCTAGTCTTCAAAGGCTTCTCCATTCACTCTCAACTGATTTATCAAACCTAAGAGTCTTGTGTGAAATTCTAGAATTGACTCACTGTCCTTCATTTAGAGAGTCTCAAACTCTTTTCAAAGCATCTGGAGTTTCACCAATCGGACTTTTTTAGTCCCTTTGTAGCTGGTTTGGAGGATTTCCCACGCTTCTTTTGCATAGTTAGTTGTTGCTATTCTTGGAAAAATGGCTTCTGTCAAGGCTGCTTCAATAAAACTCGATGCTTTTGCATCTTTCCTCTTCAACTCCTTCAACTAGGTCTTCTGGTTGTTTGTAAGAACAACATATGTTGTTGAATCAGTCACATCATTGAACCCACTAATCACAAACTCCCACAAATCATTTGCAACCATTATGGTCTTCATCTTCTTTGCCCAAACATCATAGTTATGTCCATTAAAGAATGGTGGCTACTACCAATTCTTCCCCTCATCTCCAGCCATGTCTCCAACAAGAAAAAATCAATACCTAAAAAAAAAAATGCCTGAACTCATGAAGAATGGGGCCTATGGCTTTGATACCATGTAGAGAATCCAAATGCTCCGATACCATGTCAAGAATTTCAATGCTATAATACCATTTCAGAAATTTCTGAATGCATAAAAAACACAGAGTTGTTGTTCTATTTCCCAGTCAACTGGGATTACACAAAATAAAATGCGGTAGAATAAACATTGCAAGGAGACATGCAACTTTCTTTTCTATTCATTAAACTGGAAATGACATTATAGGGGCAAACTTAGAAAAATTCTGAAAATAAGCCCAAGCTACAAATTACAAACTACTGGGAGCAATCAGGAGCTGCTCACATAGACTAACAACTTTCAGGAGCTTCTAGAAGCTCACTGTCAAGAGCTACACAAAGCTCTATCAGGAGAAATCACTGCTCAGACACATACAAATAAAATATATAGCTGCTGCTATTCAGGAGCTTCTCTGAATCACATAGAGAACTCAAAAAACATTCTTTCTTCAGGCTGTTGCTGCTCAGGAACTCTTCTTCACACCCTGACATAACTAACTGCCTTCAATTCTTTTTGTCTTCAAAAAATCCCCTCACAAATTTGAAATCACCTACCGCAATTAATTCTTGAGATTCAAAATCTCCTACCACAATAAATTATGGAGTTGTGGAGCAAAACAAGGATGGAGATCCCAAAAAGCAAATTGTCGTTGGAGGCTCCTGATAGGTAGGTGAACTAGGGGCTGACGTAAAGAGGCTCAAACAATTAATATTTCCATCAGTTTTCACAAGTGAGCCTTATGTTTCCATTACTCTTGGACATTGACACAATGGCTATACCTTTGAACACAAAGCAGTGAAGAGATCTTTCCATGCCACACAGCTTATATCTCCATTCAGCTTTGGTCCTTTTAAGGAAAACTCTGCCTCTAGAATCAATTTTTCTTAAAGATATAGAAAGTGCCTTTCCTATGTTTATGACATTTCCGATCAATATATCGATCGTTTCTGTGACTAGTGCTGCTTGTTTGATACCTAATTTATCTGATGGAGTTGGAAATGAATGTGCGAACATCTACATAAAGAATGCATCTTTTCTCTTGAAAACAGTAGCAAAGAATTGGAGTTCTAAACTATATACAGTGGCATTGCTGGCACCGCTCAGTATGGGATGCCTTGTACCTTGTATCTGAATATATGAACCGGGACCTTGTTGGACTTGCCGCATGTCCAAGGCTAAATGCTATATCCAATAATAATTATTGGGGGTTGGGGTGCTGTTTCGAAATTGTATCATTTCACCGATAAAGTGTCGCAACGGCTTTTCAAAATGAATTTGCTGGAAAGGCTTAATGAAGTTATCAAGTCCCAGGCGGCTTCCATAATGGTTATGGAAACCATTATAAAGTCTGAAATACTATGCAAAAGGGGAGGCGAAAGTGAATGTTTTCATTTCGAGAGGTTATGAAAACGTAAGAAATGTCCGAAATGCTTATGAAAACTTTGTAAAGGCCGAAATGTTTCTTTTTGAGCACATGAAATAAAGGAAAAAGTAAAGCCATCGGCATTTGTGGAAGGTTTTTAAATAGTCTTCGGAGCCTGAAGAAGGTTTCAGAACCCCTTCGTATGTCAGACAATGATACCAAGGCAACATAAATAATGCAAACGTACTGTCTATGGTCTCGTGGTCTATTATGTTACTCATAGATTTTTGAAAGCTCTATACAAGATAAACTGGAGGATCATGTCGTGTGGCTACTAAAAGAAGTCTTGATTAGAATACAAACTTTGAAGATGATCGACCTTCTTGACACCTAGTGCTACTATTGCATGAGCAATATGAAGGTAAATGGCGTGCCTACAACAATTGTTCTTGGTCTGTAATTGCAAATGGAATGGACCACAATATAATAGTCTATGTTCTTGTTGGATCGAGGCAACTGTGAATCAGAAAATTCAAGAATAATTAGACGTATATGCAAAGTAAGCTAGCTCAACAACAAACATATTTTGGGTCTTTGAATCAGGTTTGAGTTATTTCTATTGGACGATATACAGTTTTTGTACATTCATACAGTGGTTAGTTCCCTGCTTAATGAAGCCTATTGCAATTGAATCAAATTGCACACATGAAATGCAATTCCAATAACACTAAAATTTATAGCCCTTTTGGTCCAATGCCATGTCAAGACATAGCTGGGTCACAACTTCTAAGAAACTCGGATTTAATCAATCTTGACTGAGGAACTTAAATATTGTTGTCTCCTTCGTCACAAGAGTACTGCGAAGAACTTTTGTTGGCTTGAACAACTAGGTCATTTATGACATGGTCATAGAATACTAATGTAAGCATCCATGAAAAATGTGAAAGCAAAGAAATGGAGTGGCTATTAGAGGCGAGTAAAGTGTTCGATATTATGCCTCAAAACATATATCAACTTGTAGAATACGTGATTAAAGGAATGTTCAAAATGGATTTGTTAATAATACTTTAGGAACTTTCATGTTGTTGGAGATATAATCTCAACCACTTCATTGAATTCTTCAACTACACCTGTCAGCCTCCATTTCCCAACATTAAAGACATGGATTTTATTTTATCTCTAGCTACTTCAATCTGTTGATTTTTAGCTATCTCCTTTATTGACTATTAGTTGTCGATGCTTGGTTGCCTATATATTGTTGAGCCTGTCTTGCTTTCTACTCACTCTCAGATGAGTCCAACTCTGCAGAGTTGTAGGAAGTTTGGTGTCTAAATGAGCTGAAGCTCATAAACTATATGTAATGTTTTTATGATCAATATAAATTCTATCATTTGGTATTAGAGCAAGATGAAGATCTTGGGTTATAAACCGATTGTGGTTGCCAGTGATTGTTTGCAGAAGCAAAGATAATCATGAGGGAGATTGCTGCTTTGTTAGTCACTGCCTGGAAGAGATTGATGGGAGATTCTGAGAAAGCGCTAGCTTTAGTGCAGCCCCAAGGAAGTCGTTTATGATGCTCGAAAAGAGTCTTTACATGGCTGGTCTAAAGAATTGATCAACTAAAAGTGTAGGATCGTTGGAGAAAGGAGTCGTAGATTAGATCACAGAAAAATGACAAAGTTGAGGTCACTGCTGCAGCCAATAAAGGCATAATTTGCAAAAAAAAGGGAGATCATAGCATTATTTGTCTAGCCAAGTCAAGAGAGAGATCACAGACTTGCAGTTGTGAGTTGATCATTGAAAAGTCTGAAAGAAGAGATTGCTCCATTGTTGTTGTGAAGCGCATGACCAAAGAAGGAGATCATTGTTGGGGTCTTGTCATAAGCTGCTACTAGAGGAAAGGATCTAACACTATTAAAAATATTTGCAGTCCAAAGAAGAAGCCATAGCCATTAGAGTTGTAGCTATTTAAAGTAGTTTATATTAATTGATCTGAGAGGTCAATGTTTCATTTTTATTATTGTTCATATTTTTGGAAGATCCAATCAGCGTTGTTAAGAAGAGAAGAGGTCGTTGTGTTGGAGTCATTATGATCACCAAAAGAGGTGTGTGTAGTGTCAAAGATCATTGTTCTTTAAGAGATCGAAGTTAGAAGTTTCCATCAGACAAGATGTGTTTTGTAAAGCCAAGATGCCAAGGATTGAAGAGGGAAATTTGAAATGGAGATACCAGCTATTGCAAAACAAGATCGTAGTGAGGCATGCATAGCTATTGAAGGAAAGCAAAGCTAGATGCTGAGGAACAAAGGATTGCTGATTATGAAAGGAGGAATGTGAAGTTGTTGAAGGAGATTAGAAGATCAGAGGATAGACAAGTGAAGTTGAAAATTGGATTCCCGAGCACCAAGCAATGTAGTTCAAAGGGAGGTGTTGAGGATAGCGAGTGCATCACACCTGAACCTATGATGGATTGGTGAAGAAGGCCAAAGCTCGTGGTTAGAGCATCCCAATAGAAAGCTAAGATTTCCTAGGTTTTATCCATAAGATTTGAAGGTTGCAGATGCCGAAGTATCAGTGGAAAAGAATTAAGAAAATATTTAGAATTCGTAGTTGAGATTAAGGGGGAGAGTTGGAGATATAATCTCAACCACTTCATTGAATTCTTCAACTACACCTATCAGCCTCCATCTCTCAGCATTAAAGACAGGGATTTGATTTTATCTCCAGCTACTTTAGTATGTTGACTGTTAGCTATCTCCTTTATTGACTGTTAGTTGTCGGTGCTTGGTTTCTTATATATTATTGAGCCTTTCTTTCTTTCTACTCACTCTCAGATGATTCCAACTCCACAGAGTTGTAGGAAGTTTGGTGTCTGAATGAGCTAAGCTCATAAAGTATATGTAATGTTTTTATGATCAATATAAATTCTATCACACGTAAATGCTACTGGCAGTTATAAAAGTTGTGCCCCCTATGCTTACACCTCATAGACATCACTATACATGAAGAAAATGCAATTTATGGATATAAGGCCGCACAGATGGTGTGAAGAACAATCCCCTTAAGCCGCACCAATATGGAAGATTTATATGAATTGTTTGATAGACTTTCTCAACTCGCAAGAGTTACGCAGTTTCTAGTGGTGAATGAAATGCGCAAAGGAGGTGAGTATAAGCAAATGTGTGGGTATTGATTTTGAGCGAGTGGCAATAGACATAGTAAAGAGATTATGTGAGGATGTTTGGCCGGTTAGTACAGTCTACATCTGCGATGAGAAAGGGAATATACCTCACAATACAAGACACCCGAAAGGACATGTTTCGCGATCTAGATAGATGAATGTTTGTTAAATGACAATGGTTGATAGAAAAAATAGAAGACTGAGAAAAATGCGATAAGGGAGATTATTAATCACAGAGCATACTACTGGCAAGGAGCTATAATTTGAAGTCAAGTATCTATTGCTTGAGGGGATATGTTATAAACTGCCTTCTTTTAGCTCGTTTGTATACTAGAAAACCTCCCAAAAGATCTAGAGAACGATACAACATATCGATATGGGCCAAACACATTCAAGCTTCACACCTATTGGGACTTGTCGGGACAAATGGTGTTGGGAATTCTACTGCACATAAAGTCCTCATAGGAAAACTGAAGCCCAACCTTGGCAGGTTCAATAATTCTCCTGATTGGAAGGAAATTCTCATACATTTCTGAGAATCAGAGTTACAGAACTATTCCACTAGCATTTTAGAAGATAGTCTATAGGTGAAAATCAGACCTCACTATGTTGATCACACACCAAAGGTGTTACAAGGGAATGTGGGTATGATCAAATTAGCTTAATAGATATCGATGAGAATGAGCCTACCATAGAGACAGAGCTATTAAAGTTGCACAGATCAATGTGGAAGTTCCTTTCAATCTACCAAACGCAAATTCAAAGCCTTTTGAAATGAAAACAGATACCGATGCTCTACAAGCCTCAAAACATAGAGAATATCGCAATCTCATTTTCAATGAGAAAAGACAAAGAAGGGGAAACCAGGGATTTGATAAGTCCCCTGAAATGAAAGGTCGAGCATTTGAAAAGGTTTAATAACTGAATCGATTCATATTCCAAGAAATAGTCACGCAAAAGAGGAAATAGTTTCTTTAATAACTGATTTTCAAGAATCAGTTATGGCGGGAGAAGTCATAAAAAGCTAAATCAATTTTGTAAAAGGGAATCTTTTTCAGGTGTTCATTTGGGGAAGAAGCAGGAGTTTTGTTTTCCTTTCAAACATTGTTTGCTAGAGATTTTTCATTTGGGAAATAAAGGAGATGTTTTAAATTTGTAAATTTATTAATGTTTCTTTTTTATTGCAAATACCTTATGCATCTTTGTAATCATCCTTCATCTGCTATATCAGATTGTGTATGTGTTTTTCCAAATTCTATGAATTCCAATTAATTTGAATGTATTGGAAAGGGATGTTGTTCATTCTTTCTTGATTATCATCTGTGAGTGTGAAGTGGATGATGTGTGTGTTGGAAAATTAAATGCTCCTAAGCCTCTTTCCGTCCACCTACCTGTTAGGAGCATTTGATGCCTATAGCTGGAAGATTGCTTTTGGGGATTTCCTTCCCCACTTGCTCTTGACGTGCACCTGAAGACTGCAAAAGAAGTAAATGAAGTTAGGAATTTTTGAATTCCAATTCAAAGCTGGTAGGTGAATTCAAAATTGAGAGGGAATGAGTTGTAAGACATAAAGGATGAAGGCAAATTGTTTTGTCAGAGCAGAGAAGAGTCAGTTGAGAAGACTCAATTGAAAATCTAGAGAATTTGATTTTTTGTGCAGCAGCAGACTACAGACAGAGAATGTTTTCCTATGTGAGCTTCTGAAAGCTCTTGAAGAGCTCTACGTAGCTCAGCCCAGTGAGCTCCTAGTAGCTCGTGAATTTATTTGAATTTGGTTGAGTAGTTTTTTGCTCCCAACAGATTGTGATTTGTAGCTTAGAGTTAGCTTTTTAGTAATTTAAGTTTCTATCTTTCCTATATTGTCCATTTCTAGTTATTGAATAGAAAACAAAGTTGCATGTCTCTAAATTTATTCTTCATTTGTATTCCTTTTTTTTGAGGAAACAGAGTAGCAGCTCTGTGTGATTTTTGTCTATACAGAAACTGAGACATTGTATCAGATCCATAGGCCCCATTTCCTTGTGAGTTAGGGCAATTATATTTTTTGGGTATTGAGTTTTTATTGTGTAGGAGACATGGCTGGAGATGAAGGAAAGAGTTGGCAGCAGCCACCGTCCTTTAATGGAAAGAACTATGATGTTTGGGTGAAGAAGATGAAGAAAATTATGGTCGCTAATGATTTGTGGGAGTTTGTGGTTAATGGATTCAATGATGTAACTAACCCAACAACATATGTTGTGCTCACAAACAACCAGAAGAACCAGTTGAAGGAGTTAAGGAGGAAAGATGCTAAGGCACTGAGTTTGATAGAAGCAGCCTTGACAGAGGCCATTTTTCCCAGAATAGCAGCAATAAACTATGCAAAGAAAGCATGAGAAATCCTCCAAACCTATTACAAAGGAACTGGCAAGGTCAGATTGGTGAAGCTCCAGATGATTCGAAGAGAGTTTGAGACTCTTGAAATGAAGGATAGTGAGTCCATTTTTGTTTTCCACACAAGACTCTCTAGTTTGATAAATTAGTTGAGAGTGAATGCTGAGATCATTGATGATCAGAGGATTGTGGAAAAATTCCTCAAGAGCTTACCCACAAAGTTTGATGTAGTGGTGATTTCCATTGAAGAGGCAAAGGATCTCACAACATTATCTATTGATGAGCTGATGGGTTGTCTACAAACCCATGAGAAGCACCTAAATAGGTCTGCAAGTTCCTCCCAAGAGCAAGATTTTAAAGCTCAGTCAAATGCAAGAGGAAGGGGAAGAGGTAGAAATAGCTCCAAACATGGTAGAGGAATATCTGGATGTGGTAATGTTGGAGAAGAAAGCTCGGCACGAGCAAACAACCAAGAGGGAGTGAGAAGCTCTCAGACCAGCTCTCAAAGATGAAAGAAGAATAGCAGTTCGAATATGAAGAGTGGCAAGAGTAATGTTGAATGCTACTACTGTCATAAGTTTAGGCATTATGCGAGTGAATTTTGGACCAAGCAAAGAGATCAGTCAAAACAAAGTGCGAATGTGGCTGATTCAAATGTGGCTGAAGGAAACCAATCCATAGCCTTCATCATGTGCAATATTGGTGAAGAAGCCAGCCTCGAAGTCTAGTATTTGGACAGTGGTTGCAGCAACCACATGAGTGGTAATGAAAGTCTTTTTTCTTTCATTGATAAAAATGTAATGTCTAAAATTAGAATGGAGAACAATGGAGTAGTTCCTATTGTTGGAAGAGGATCTATTAAGATCTACAACAAGCAAGGTGAAAAGAAGGAGATACAAAATGTATTTCTTGCTCCTAGGTTAAAACATAACCTCATGAGTGTAGGTCAGCTAATCCTGTAAGGAAAGCTTAGGTGCGGAACAAACTCTCCTAACATAAAAAACCTTAGGGAAGAATGCAGAGGTGACTTTAAATTTTCAATTATAGTCCAATTAAGATACACTTGAAAGGATTAATAGAATAGAGAAATGAACATACACAATTTGAGAGACCACTGCTATCACCAAGAAGTCATATCGAATGCACCAGCCTGTCGATGAGAGAAACACCATCGCTAAGAGTTCATACCAAAGTTATATACCTGTCGGCGAGACCACAACCATCGACAAGAGATCATATCGAGTGCAAACCTTTCGGTGAGACCACAACCATCACTTAGACTCTTATCGAGCCTTCATGTCACCTCGATGACTTCTAGTGTATAACCATCGGTGAGACATATCTTGTCGGAATGAGTCATTCTGAAAGTTCACATCTCTCCCCAATGCCACTCGTTGCCAAGAGTCTCCCAGATATCCAATAGAAACCAAACCATTGGCAAGAGATCTCCCCTGGCAGAAAGAGTTAGATCTTTCACAACGATCGACATGTCTTGTCGATGACTCCCATCAGGAAGACAAAATTGAAGTCTCGGTGATATGAACACTTCAAAGATTTAGAATACTGCTGCTAGTCGGTAAGACTTCCAAAGGGTCTCACCGACTTTTCTCTTTCACGAGTTTCATGCCAGTAAGATTGAGGCACATTTTCCAACAATCCCCCACTTGACGAAGATCTTATTGACACCTCTGGAGCACAACAAACTTACTAAAATTCATGGGCACTGAGGCTCATTGAACTGGCACACCACCTAAACTTTTCTATGCTCACTGGTTTCGTCAATGCATCTACAACATTTTCCATAGTATCTGCTTTTTCTAAAAAGACCTTTCCATCCTCCACCATATCTCGTACAAAATGATACTACACATCAATATGTTTTGTCTTGGCATGGAAAGTAGGATTTTTTTCCAAAAAAATAGCACTCCAATTGTCACAATAAATTGTTATTTTCCCTACATCAAAACCAATGTTCGAACACAAATGTTTTAACCAGATTGCTTCTTTACAAGCATGTGTTGCTACCATGTATTTTGCCTCTGTAGTGGACAAAGCGACTACATCTTGCCACTTACTCATCCAACTAATTGCACCACCATTCAACATGAAAATATATCCACTGGTGGATCTTCTGTTGTCAATGTCCCCTGCCCAATCAGAATCCACATAGCCTCGAATGTTGAAAGTCCTCTATGATTCAACCAAATTTCCATGGTAACACAAAGCATATTCTAAAGTGCCCTTTATATATCTAAACACTCTTTTCATAGCATCCCAATGTGTCCTTCCAGGATTTTCCATAAAATGACTAAGTACTCCCACTGCTTGGGCAATTTTTGGCCTTGTACAAACCATTGCATACATTAAACTGCCAACTGCACTAGCATAAGGCACTTTGGTCATGTCCTCTATCTCAGTAGGATATTTTGGAAATTCTTCAATAGATAGCTTCGTTCCCTGCAAAACTGGAACAACTAGCTGCTTGTAGTCAGTCATACAAAATATCTCGAGAACAGTATTAATATACTTACTCTAATTGAGCCAAAGTTTTCTACTCTTCCTATCCCTGGTTATTTCCATTCCCAAAATATACCTGGCTGCACCAAGATCTTTCATTTCAAACTTTGCAGACAACTGAGACTTAAGATCAGAAATCATTAACTTACTATTGCCTATGAACAACATATCATCAACATAGAGAGCAATAATAAGAGCACGATCATTTTCAGCTTTGCAGTACACACAGTGATCAGACTTCGATCTTACAAATCCCAATGAAAAAACAAAAGTGTCTTCTGCTACCACATCCTAGGAGACTGTTTTAATCCATACAGAGATTTTTTCAACTTGCAAACCAGTTTTTCTTTACCTTTTTCCAGAAAGTGCTCAGGCTGGGACATATAAATCTCTTCTTCAAGATCACCATGAAGAAATGATGTATTCACATCCTTCTGTTCAACCTCTAAGTCATACGTTGATGTAAGTGACAAAAAAAATCTGATAGATGTCAGCTTAGCTACAGGAGAAAAAATTTATCCATAATCAATTCCCTCTACCTAGGAATAACCCTTCACAACCAACGCCGCCTTATACTTTTCCACACTGCCATCCAAACCTATTTTATTTTTGAATACCCATTTGCAGCCAACTATTTTGCCTTCAAGCAAGGGCACTAAACTCCAAGTATCACTCTTTTCTAATGATGTCATTTCTTCATTCATGGCTTCCAACCAAGAGTTTGAGTCAAACATTCTAAATGCCTCTTTCATAGTCCTAGGCTCATCAGTGCTAGAAATTAAAGCATAGGCACAAGTAGAATATATCATAGAAAACCCATACCTATCAGGTTGCTTTCTTTCACATGTTGAACTCCTCATAGGCTGAGGCTGAGGTTGTTCTCCTTCTTCAAAACTTTTAGAACTACTTGAGCTCTCCTCAGTTTCAGGTACATTTTCAATTTTCAATTCATCTTTATCTGGTGTCAGAGGAATTTCAACTACATCCTTTTTGTTTTCTGATTTTGTCTCTAACTACAGATCCAAAGTAGAAGGCTTCAGCTCACAAAAGATAACACTTTTGTTGTATAGAACCTTATCCGTATCAAAATTCCAAAGCTTGTATCCTTTTATGCTAGCACTATAACCAATAAAAATACATTTAACAACCTTGTTTTTCAATTTAGATTTTTTTTCATTCAAACTTATGCATATGCCTCACAACCAAAGACACAAATGTGTCTCAGAGAGGGCTTCTTTTTAGACCATGCTTCCAAAGATGTTTTCTCAACAAGAGAGGAATTAGGAGAAGGGTTTATTAAGTAACATGCTATTGCAACTGCCTCAGCCCAGAACTTCTCCTCCAAGCCAACACTACTCAACATACTATGTGCTCTTTCCATCACTGTCTTGTTGAACCTTTCTGCAACTCTATTTTGTTGCAAAGTGTAGGGTGTAGTTTTATTTCTTTTAATCCCATGATCTTTACAATACCTCTCAAACTCATCAAAACAAAACTCACTGCCATTGTTAGTCCTTAAACATTTTATTTTTCTTCCATTCTAATTTTCTAAAAGATTTTTAAATTCCTTAAAATGACTGAACACTTCTAATTTACTTTTTAAGAAATAAACAAATTCCCTTCTTCAATAATCATCAATGAACGATACATAATATCTTGATTTAGACAAAGAAGGAATATTTACTAGACCAAAAACATCAGAATGAATGTAATCAATTAAACTAGAAGATTTGTGAGGACTGGAGTAAAATGAAACATGGTGTTGTTTACCATATATACAATGTTGACAAAATTCGAATTCAAGGTTACAATCATCAAGCCCTTCAACCAGGTTTTTATTCTTCAAGGTTTTTAAACTTTTTTCACCAATGTGGCCAAGTCTATGATGGCAGAGCATAGTCTTTTCTGCTAGAAGTTTAACTTCCATAGAGTTTACACTATCAAGAACTTTTACCTCCTTTCCTCCATGAGTAGCTTTCTGTGAGTTTGCAGAGACACTATTGCATTGCACAACATGTGCATCCAGCTTATACAAGGTACCAATACAAGCGCCCCTAGCTAGCACCATTGAGCCTCTAGTCATCTTGCAACCATTTCTAGAGAATGTGACTTGCACTCCAATATCATTCAACATACTAATAGAAATTAAATTTTGAGTCAGGCCTGGTATATGCATTACATCATTGATTCCCTTCACTCTTCCATCAGGGAATTGAATTCTGACTCTTCCACGACCAACTATTTCCAAAGATGAATCACTTGCCAAATACACCCTTCCACCATCATATTTTTCATACTTAGTGAACTAGTCTCTATGAGATGTTATGTAGAAAGATGCTCCAAAATCAATTAGCCAGACAACATATGATGCCTGTGTAGCCAAGGCTGCAATGAAAGCATCTGCATCACTCTGAGAAGAATCATTGTCGGAAGAATTCTTCTTCTTCTTCTTTTTCTCCTCTTTACAATCCTTTTGGACATGACTAGGTTGCCCACAATTCCAACACTTCACCTTGGAATTCTTTCCAGGAGACTTTGATCTCCCTTCTGATTTTGATTTGAACTTCTTATCCTTCTTCTTTCCTTTTTCTTTCGATCTACCTCTAATAGCAAGAGCCTCCTTCACCATCTCAGAAGATTTCCTTCTCATCTCTTCTGATAACAAAGAAGCAACAACATCTTCCATCTTAAAAGTGGATGTCCTACTCCCAATAGCCATCACCAAGTGATCCCAAGAATCTGGAAAAGAACATAACAATAGCATACAATGATCTTCATCAATCTTCACACCCACAGATGCCAACTGAGCAATCAACATGTTGAAAGCATTCAAGTGATCAGCAACAGACGGTCATTCCTGCATTTTCAAAGAATACAACTTCTTCCTCAAGAACAACTTATTCACCAAGGACTTGCCCTGATAAATAGCTCCCAGTCTTTTCCACAAAGAAGATGCAGTCTTTTCTTCATGAACATTCAAAAGAACAAAGTATACTAAACAGAGCCTTATCAGCCCCTTTGATTTTTGATCTGCAAGGTTCCAATCCTCTTGCTTCATTCCTGTAGGCTTCATTCCAACACAACAAGCCAAAGATCATGATCAACCAACAGATCTTCCATTTTGAGTTTCCACAACTCAAAATTACTACCATTGAATTTCTCAATTTCAATCTTTCCTGACGTGCTTGCCATCTTAATTTGTAATTTGAATTACTACACTTCTACAAGACTTCCACTAAATAGAATTGACACAAAAAACCCAATGTACCCACAAGGATAACACAACTTGCTAGGCTCTGATACCACTTGTAAGGAAAGCTTAGGTGCAGAACAAACTCTCCTAACGTCAAAAACCTCAAGGAAGAATGCAGAGGTGACTTTAAATTTTCAATTACAGTCCAATTAAGATACACTTGAAAGGATTAACAGAATAGAGAAATGAACATACACAATTTGAACACCAGATTTCTGTGGGAAAACCCTTACGGGAGAAAAACCCACCACACCAAGAAAAGCCTCTTTGTATTACAGTAAAGAAAATTACATACAGAGTACAAACTTCAATTTTTGATGTCAATTTACAACAACATTTCCTTGATCAACCTTGTACAGAACATCCCAGTTACAATGCTCTCTAAATTTAATTCATACACACTAATCACACACCAAACTATTCACCGAACTGATCATCATCTTTGATTACAAAGTATATCCATGTCATTCATGGTCTATTGATCTTCCTCACAGGAATGGCTACAACAGTCCAACTGCTAGCAGTTCACATTCTGCTTCTCTGATTGGTAAAAAAAAACCACATAGGATAGACATTCGGTCAAGGCGTTCAAACTGTGTCGCATTCAGTGAGACACTAGGCCGTGTCTCCCTGATGCCATAATGCCCGACTATCTTTATCACCCAGAGTCACCATCATCGACAAGAGTCATATCGAGTTCAAAATTGTTGCCCATACTCACTCTATCGCTAAGACATCATATCGATATCCACTACACAACCATCGGCCAGACCATCGCTATCAACAAGAGGTCATACCGAACACAAATCCATCTTGTACAGATCTATCGGCGATACAAGTGCTATCAACAAGAGCTCATACCGAAAACATACATGTCGATAAGACAAACAATATCACTAAGACTTCACACTGATGTTCAACTCATGTAGCTCTATCAGTGAGACCATCGCTATTGGCGAGACATCATACCGAATATAGAACAGTCAAAGAGACCACCGCTATCACAAAGAGGTCATATCAAATGCACCAGCTTGTTGGCGAGAGAAACACCATCGCCAAGAGTTCATACCGAAGTTATATACACATCGGCGAGACCACAACCATCGGCAAGAGATCATACCGAGTGCAAACCTTTTGGCGAGACCATAGCCATCGCTTAGACTCTTATCGAGCCTTCATGTCACCCCGATGACTTCTAGTGTATAACCGCCGGTCAGACATATCTTGTCGGAATGAGTCATTCCAAAAGTTCACATCTCTCCCCTATGCCACTCGTCTCCAAGAGTCTCCCCGATATCCAATAGAAACCAAACCATCGACAAGAGATCTCCCTTGGTAGAAAGAGTTAGATCTTTCACAACGATCAACATGTCTTGCCGATGACTCCCGTCAGCAAGACATAAGTGAAGTCTCAGCGATCTAAACATTGTTGATCATAGTCGGTAAGACTTCTAGAGGGTCTCACCGACTTTTCTCTTTCAGGAGTTTCATGCTAGTAAGATTGAGGCACATTTTCCAACAGATCCAAAATGGATACAAAGTGTTGATGGAGAAGGGTCAATGTGTCATTTATGACAAGAATGAGAGGATGAAGGTGTTTGCAACAGTCCAAATGACAAAGAACTAGATGTTTCTATTGAAGATTGAGAGGTGTTTCTCATCTCAATCTGTTGTTGCACCTCTCATGAATGGATAATGTACAACAGTACATCATGTAGCATTGAAGAGCACCGTTCAAGATCCCTCCAAGCTATGGCATCTCAGGTATGGACATTTAGGCTATGCTAGTTTGAGTCTTTTGTCCAAGAATAGAATGATTGATGTTTTTCCAAGAATAGTAGATCCTAATGTTAGATGTGAGGCTTGCATTTTGGGCAAGCAACATAGGAAGCCCTTTCAATTAGGCAACCCTACAAGGGAAAGAGCACCATTGGAGCTGGTGCACATGGATTTGGTAGGCCCTATGCAAATCATTTTTGTTGGTAAGAGCAAATTTTTTTATGACCTTTATTGATGATTACAACCGTAAGACATGGGTTTATTTTTTGCAACATAAATCTGAAGCTTTTGATAAAAAAAAAATTGTTTAAGGCCCAGGCTGAAAAAGAGAGTGGACATTTTATTGAGGTCCTAAGGTCAAATCGTGGAGGAGAGTATACCTCTAATTTTTTTAATGAATTTTTGCAAGAAAAATGGCATAAAGAAGGAGCTAACAACTAGTTATAATCTGCAGCAAAATGGAGTGGCTAAAAGAAAGAATCAAACCATTGTGGAGATGGAAAGGAGCATGATGAAAGCAAAAGGACTTCCAACTGAATATTGGGGATAGGCTGTAGCAACAGTTGTTTATCTGATTAACAGAAGTCCAATAAAGGTGGTTCGTGACAAGATACCTGAAGAATGGACAAGACGCAAGTGGATAGTTGAGCACTTGAGAGTGTTCGGGTGTGTAGCATATGCACATGTGCCTAAAGAAAAGAGGAAAAAATTGGATGAAAAGGGTGAAAAATGCATTTTCACGTGCTATAGTGAAGATTCCAAGGCCTATTGGCTATACAATCTGGTCACCAAAAATATAGTCATTAGTAGGGACGTGGAGTTCCTAGAAGACAAGCCATGGGATGGAGTGGTAGATTCTGATAGCTCAGAACCACTCTTAACAGCTCCTGAAGAAGTAGAAACTAAACATGAAGTTCAAAAAGAAGAGTCAACAAAGGCTCCTGAAAGTGTCAGACGAGCTCCTGAAGAGCTCCTGAGAGCTCTTGAAAGCTCCTGATGGATCCTGACGGCTCTTGAAGCCAGAAGACAATCAGGAAGACAGTCAAGCAAACTATCATAGTCAGCCAGAGGATTGGATCCTGAAGGTACCAGTTCAGCTCCTGAAAGGACCCTGAGAGCTCCTGAAGTTGGTAGACAATTAGGAAGACTATCACAGATAGCCAGAGATTCAGCTACAGTGAGCTCCTGAAGTTTTCCGAAGAGCTCCTGAAGAGCTCCTAAAAGCTCCTAAAGTGAGCTGACAGAAAGGCAAGCAGCCAAAGACAACCAACAGATTGACTCCTGAAAGCGCCAAAAGATCGACTCTTGAAGAGCTCCTAAGAGCTCCTGAAAATTCTGGAAGAGCTCTTGAAATTGCCAATAGATCTCCTAAAATCTCCCGACAGCTCCTCAACCTGCCTGCTCAGCACAGTAGTAGCAGCAGTGAAAGTTCAGAACCACCTTTTGCCTCCCTAATTCCAAAGAGGACCAAGAGTCTAAGGGAGATCTACCAGAATGAAAGATATGATGAAGATTTTGATGATAGAGTGAATTTTGCATTATTTTCTCATGGTGATCCAATTTATTTTGAAGAAGTTGTGAAAGAGGAGAAATGTTGTGAAGCCATGGATGAGGAGATAGATGCAATAGAGATGAACAACACAAGGGAGTTAACATATTTTCCTCCCAACAAGCAAGTTATTGGAGTAAAATGGGTCTACAAGACAAAATTTAATGTCGAAGGAAGAATAGAACTAGACAATGAAAATCTTGAAATGAACTAGACAATGAATTTTTTATTTTTTTTACTATTAATAAAATTCTTCTTCAATTTCACTTTAATAAATATTTTTAATAAAATAATAGAGGGAAGAGGGAACTCACCTACATACAAAGAAACAAAGAAAAAAATATTAGAATAAGTTAATAATTCAATTTCACTCATAATAAATGTGTCAATAAGTAATCAGTCTTAGTTTGTTGTCATTAGTTTCCAATTAGTTTTCAATAGTTCCAGTTAGTAGATTTGTATTGAAGTCATTTGTAAGTATAAATATGTAAACCATGTTTAAGAATAACAATCAATGAGTGTTTCAACTATTTCAAATTTTATTATGGTATCTATTGCCTGATTTTTTTTTGAAAAATCAAAACAAAGTTGAAAAAACAGAAAATATTTTTTGTGAAACCAACAAAGCATGCAAAAATAATAAAAGAGTTCACTAACTTCAAGGAAGTCAAAGGGGAATTTTTTTTAGGCATTAGTTTAACTCTTCATGTAGATTTTTCAAAAGGGAGTTTAACTTCGTGGGCCCCTCTAGCAAAGCATGTAAAAATATTAAAGGATGAGTTCACTAACTTTGAGGAAGTTTAAAGCAGGACCTTTTTTTAATGCATTAGTTTCTCTTCATGCAAATTTCTTAAAAGGGAGTTTTGATTTCCATGTAAAAATTAGAAAAAAAAGAAAAATTTCATAACTCGTATTGATTTTAGGCTCTCAAAATCTATAAATTATAAGAGGCTTATGCTTTGTAACAAATCATTGGAAAATCTTATTGCACAACAAAGTGGCATTCAATCCTTGAATTTTTTCAATCAAAATTAGGTATTTACTTTTGTAATATTTTTCATTGACTACATCTTCAACCTTGTTTTACTTTGAAACAATAGTTGATTGTATGCTTGTGATGTAATTTTTTACTATTTTTTAAGAAAATAGTCATTGTAGTAGCCTTCAGTGAATCAAAGACCAATATTATTGTGAGTTTTATGACTCCTTGATTGTTGTTGTTCTAAGTTTACCTCTTAATTATTGTTGAAAATTACTATGTGAAGCTTTAGATTGAGATTCATAAGTTGCATTGCTAGAAGGAAGTAGAAATTTGCTATATTTGGTGTATCACCTTCATTTTTTTTGTTTTAGATTCAAATTATCATTTTTTATCTCATTGTTTTTCCTAGCAAAGATCTCTAGTTAGAGTTAGTTTTTAGGTGATTTACTAAGGGGAAGCTTCCCTTTAATCAGAGAGGTCATCCCATGTTTACTAGGATAGCTAGATTCAAGATTCATCATGCTTCATATTCTAGCTAATACCAGTTTTTGGTATGTCTACTAGGACAAGTCTGAAGACATCTACATTTTCCATATAAGAAAGTGGTGTTGTTCTTAGCAAGTGCACCCTTGAAGAGCCAATTTTACAAAAGTACTTGGTGACTCCACTGACTTCTATTTGTATATCAGAGCTTTCATCATATGCCAAGAGTGCAAACAAGGGCTTCTAACAAAGTAAAAAGTTTCAATTTGTTGAGTTATTAGCTGGTTCTTCTAGAAGTAGAAAATCAAGATTGTTTAGATCTCCTATAAGAGAAAGTAAGGCTAAAGAAACTACAAGAGCCCAATCTACTCCTCCATTTGGTAGATTTCGTCAAGCTCAAGTAAAATTTCTAAAATTCCTAGAATGAATAGTTAGAAAAATTTTGCTACTTTTGATGGAGGAAACCCTCTTGTTTTGACCCAGAATGATGCTACGCTAGTTTTAGATTTGAAATTTGTACCATATTTTACTAGCATGATAAGGCAACTACACCTTCTTAGCATATTCAAGATTTTTCTAATGTCTATTATTTTCATCATGTTACTCAAGATAATATTGTTGTTAGGATTTTAGGATCTTCTTTCAAGGGAAAAGCAGATGAATGGTATAGAGGGTTATCACATGCTTCAATCTACAATGCTTCAGAGAGTTAGAAATGAGATAGTGACCCTAAAAATACAACAAATACAATAGAACATGCCATATCAACAACAAAATCCTTCATATCATTGAAAAATAGGCCTTATCAGAAAAATGGGCTATCATATCCAGCAAACACACAATGTCAAGACAATTTAGCTATGCTAGGCCTTTGAATACAATAAATATCAATGTTATTAGCATATCAATAACTATTGTTCCTGCACAAAATAATCTAGTACAAGAGCAAGAATGGTAGGAGGGAAACTATGGTCAAGCTCTCATAGTGTAGGATGTACCTTCCAATTTAGGACAATAGTGTCACAAATTTGAGCACATTAGAACTCAAGATCAATATGTGCAAGGTGAGCCAAATTTGGCTAATTGGGAAGAATTCAAGTTTTGTGATATGAATAGGGTTGGAACAACAACAAAAGAGTTGAATTCTATAACACAATATAGTAGGGTAGTGAAGTTCAAAGAGCAATAGGAGATGGATCAGATGCCATTATTGATCAACCATCCATCCCACAAGCATCCCGAGGTGTCTCAAGTGTTGCTATTGTTGGGAAATAGGATAGTCATCTCAAAAAGAAACATCTCAGAACAACAGTGCTTTCAGTAATTTAATTTTCATCAGATTGTGGGTGATCCCACAATAGTGGTTTACAATTTTTGGCCAAACTGGATGCTGAAATTATTATTTTTAACTAAATATTCACGTTCAGACACCTATACCAGATAAACCATGAGGAATTTGAAGATGATGCAAACTAGAGTCTCACCAAATTTTGTCTTTAAATTCTTTTTTTTTTTCAAAATTTTTGGAATCAGTTGCACTTCTTTTCCATCTCCCATGAAAATTAGTTTTCATAAAACAACATTTTAAAGGTGACACACACCGTATAATGCATAAAAAATTTCATGAAGGATAAAATTCTAATTCTTCAATTTAGATTTGTAACTCTGATATCTAGTGCTTCCACTTGGTTAGATAGTTTTTTATTGAATATTTTTTCTTTAATCAAGTTTTGAAGTCAAACCAATTACAATTCGACATAGCACATTTGTATAACATGTACGTTTTTGTATATATCAAAATTCAATTTTTCTTTTTTGTTTGATGGGACTTTAATATTTGGCTTACTCATATTTTTCAAAAAATTGATAATATGCTATTTTTCCACATGTGCAGAACAAAGTCCTTCATTTTTGGTGAAAAACCTATGTTTAATAAAACTAAAAAAAATACATAATAAAACCAAAACATATTAAAATTATATTCATTGGATAGCTCGTTTCAAGGACTTCCTGATTCTAGTTGGGTTTGTAAAGTCTCCTCCATTTTCATCCTCTACCTGAGATATGAAGCATAAAAAATTAGATTTCTTTTGTGTCTCAGGAGGGGGATGAGGGGTAAGGGGGGTTCGAGTGAACCCCCCTTCCATAAGGGGTTTTCTTTGATTTTTGGGTAGGAAAGCATTAAAAGGGTTCACTCAAACTAGTAGGTTTGTACGAACCCCTAAAATCAAGTTTTTTGCCATGGGGTTGTTTTTTGTGAGTTTTCCTTCCTCACTTGAATTGTAAACCACTATTGTGGCTTCACCCTTGCCTCAAAGACACTACTACTATGCCATAAAGTGGAAACATACATAGTTCATTTCCCACATTGACCCTTAGAGAGAAACTCATGCTTATCCAGTTTCAACAACACCATTAACAAATTCAACAAACAAAACCAACAACTGGATGAAAGATGAGACAAAAGACATGAAAAAACATATATACATGGGGAAAACCCTTTTGGGTAAAAAACCCCACACTCCAAAAGCCCAATTTTCCATTGTATTATTCAACAAAAAAAATAAATTACAATACAATATTAGGATCATGACCTTTACAGAGTTTACATCTTGTTTCATTCTAGAGAATATCCGGCAACTCAAACCCTCATGACCATCTCACTCAGTGGGAGACATCTCATGGTGACACATCCACATGACTTGACCAACGGCCTCTGAGCTTCTGTGTCACATAGTCGCTCGGCCTTCACCTTCTGCAAGATCTGTCCTAACCATGACGTCACAACCATTCATAAAACACACAGGTTCTCAGCCAGTCTGTGCCCAGCCCTTCAGCCTCTCTGCTTACATGAAGACCAGGGAGAGTCCCCGCAACCTTTGCTACATTTGGCCTTTCGGCCTACAGCTCAACTTGATTAGGGTCAACCTCCGCTTCGACAAAGCTTTAGCAAGAGACTCCAAACTCCCCCAAAGAGAATAATCCTGTCTCTATCACTCTCTAACCATTCAACTACTACACCCCTTAAGGTTTCACCTCGAGCCATAGGCCATCATCAAATTCTAGCCATCGGATAGGCAATCAAAAAAATCTCCACTGTCAATCTTAGGGTTCCAAATGCCCACTGCTCTACCGTAGCTAGGACACAACACCCTTGTGGTGTGATGGTAACTACACCACCCCACCACAGGCTTCTCCAAGAGTCACTGAGTCAACCAAGTGAACCATTGAGCACATGGGCCCACATGCCATCTGTCCTCCACATCATCACTACTTGTTAGTCACCATCATGATCCACCAACCAATCGGGTCCCAAGTAGTCCCCACCATCCATGCAGCATCCATGTCACTATCGTACAACTAACGTCACCATCTATGTAGATAGGTCCCACCATCCATTGGTAGCAAAGTCGCTCCATCGCTGGAGAACTAAACTTCAAAACCTCACTATGGAGGTTACAAAGTTCCCAGAACCCATGACTTGCCAATAAGGGAATCTCCATGTCGCCCAGAACTCAAACTTCCAAACCTCACAATGAAGGTTACAAAGTTCCTAAAGTCCACGACACGCCACCAAAGGGATCACCCAATCGGGAAGTTAAGGAACTTCTAAACACCGTGACAGGGTTCCAAGGTTAGAACCTATAGTTATCTCGTGACCAACACACTGTCACCTAGTTATGAACTTTCAGAACATTGCAACAGAACTTAGGAAAATGAAGGAGGAAAAGATAAGCAGTCGAAGAAGCGACCAAGTTAGTAACTTGAGTCACATTCTCAACATTCTCCCACTTGATGAAGAACTTACTAGCTCCTTCCAATGCAAACACAGGAATCTCCAACAATTCTTTCATTCTCCATCCAAGACACCTGCAATGACATCCAAGATGTCTTCCAACTCAGGCAATAGTTCCAACCATGCACCACAGGAAAAAGGAACATGCCAAGGCGTATATGCACTAGTCTCAAGAACACAAGCATTAGATCCTACAAACGACAAAGGAACCAACATAGCCACCACTCCACTATGCTCATGAGCTATACAAAAGCAACAAGTTCAAATCTCGTGACTCGAACACAAATGTGAAGCCATCCTCCAGAAACAAGACAAAACATCAGCTAGAATAGTAACTAGAAAACTAGTTGCTCCCATCCAACTAATCAACCCACACGATTGAAAATAGCACCCATAACACATTTTAATACATCCAATCACTTATACCTCCAAGGTATCATCATCAATAAATTCATGCCAGTATCCCAACCAACCCATCAACCACAAAAAGAAATCTCCATGTGCCAACTATTCGAAGAAGACAAAGCACAACCAGGAACTCCCACTGCATGGGTAACACCAAAACTAAAAGATCAAGGAATATAACAAGTCTACCAACTACTATGTCACCTTATTCTCCATGTATCCATGAGTGCCTACAACTGATCATCTCATGTTAAACACCAAATGAAACACTGCACCATCATGAAGTTCTCAAGCATATGACCAATGCACCCAATACACAAAGAATAACGAGGCCATTGTTATAGCTCCAATCATCTGAATCAAGAACTTATCATGACATCATGATCTAAACATCCTCCTTAGGAGATCCCATGCTCTAGGTGAACATACAATGGTCTCAAGAGCAATGCATCATGCCAAAACTCTACTGTGAAAACAAGAGTATACCATGACATGAAACAAAACAAACTCTAAACTGACATCACCTATCAAGCACTGCCAACACCTCAACAAAAAACTCCAAGAGTCCTCCATGGCTGCAAGATGTTACACACCTTCAAATAGTGCCCATGCAAAATGCAAAAGAACCCTTCTACAACAACAAGATCTAAGAGTCCCTTCTAGTAACATCTACAACACTAAAGAAGATCATTCACCACCACGTGATGAACCCACAGTCACTGCTAAAGCTCCCACTAAACCATGACACCGAGCTCTCCAAGTAGCATGACCAAACATCTACTAAACTGAAAATTCTTCAGGTCCACAACAACTTTTCCATCTGACAACAATGCCAAGCAACACCAAGATCTCCAAACCAAGTAGACCAAACCATCACTGTCACAAGCTTACACAAGGCAGTGTAACCAAGCTATCTATGACATCATGATACATGTGCTACATGTCCCCATAGCCTACTATTCAGGTACTCCACACCATCCATCCTCTTATCTCAAAGTAGTTACACCAATGCACAACTGACACAAACAAGGCCAACTAACAAGTCTGCACCAACACTAAATCAACCTTGTGGATATAGATAGTCCACATCCAAGTTGTCTCATAGAAAACATGTAGGTAAATATAGCCCACAACATTGCACAACCCATAGATTCATTCAACAGAAACATGCAAACCCATCATCACACTAGAAACGAAAAAATTGAGATCTCAAAGAGAACAACAATGTAGACTACATGACTCAAACACTAGATCAAGCCTAGATCTGATTCACCAATCATGTCCACTACTTGAGCACCATAGTCAAGAAACCCATATGCACCACCACAAGAATGTTGAGTTTCAAATCACGTACCAACACTCCCATACAGAGAAGACATCACACCTCCTCAAACTATGTTGAACTACTACTATCTCATCTAGTCACAACCAAAAGCCAAGGTCTAGAAAATAGCTTAACAATAGCTCCACATAACCACAAGTTTTGCTTGACCGTGTAAAGCCTGCAAAACTACAAAACCATGCAAGTACAAACAACAGTTCAGGAACTCCAGGCCCATTTCAAGCCAACTCCAAAAACACCAACATGCACATGCATCTGAGAGACAGGCTATTACAGAAGCTTCCAGATCATCCAATGACCAACTCCATAGCCTTCATGCAATCGGGGTACCAGAAAAACTATGCCTTCCAATACTAGGAAAAACCACCCAGCATAATCACATTACTCCATGACTGAACAACAACCCAAAATTCTCCATATCATCAGGGATCCTCTCATGTAGACACCCAATATGAAAGATTTGTTGCAACAAATCCACAAAGCAAAATATTCCACCCCATGCATCAGGATCATTCGCTACCAAACAGGAGCCTCAGACCACACCATTACAATATGATCAACTCCAATTTCTCCATCCTCACCATCTTCCATGTTGTGTGTTGTCTCAAAAACTTTAATAGAAAAGAAAGAACTTCCACTCATCAAAGGATCAAAAATCAACCAATTCCTCCAAATTTCCTCCAGCCCAAGACTAAAAAATCCTCATAGAAGGAATACCTAGAACAACAACACACCAAGAAGAAAAACACATCCCTGAAGAAGGATTTGATACCACTTGTTGGTATTAGCTAGTCTTAGACTTCATTCTTCCTGCAGTCACACTGCTCTGATACCACTTGTTGGGAAATAGGAGGGTCATCTTAGAAAGAAACATCTAAGAATAGTAGTGCCTTCGGTAATTTTATTTTCATTAGATTTCCTCAAAGACACTAAGTACTATGCCATAAAGTGGAAACAAACATAGTTCATTTCCCACATTGACCCTTAGACAGAAACTCATGCTTATCTAGTTTCAACAACACCATTAATAAATTCAACAAACAAAACCAACAACCATGAAAGATGAGAAAGAATACACAAACACAAAAATATACATGGGGAAAACCCTTTTGGGTGAAAAACCCCACACTCCAAAAGCCCAGATTCCCATTATATTATTTAGCAACAAAAAAAGTTACAATATAATATTAGGCTCATGACCTTTACAGAGTTTACATCTTGTTTCATTCTAGAGAATATCTAACAATTGAAACCCTCATGACCATCTCACTCAATGAGAGACATCTCATGGCTACACAACTACACGACTTGACCATCAACCTCTTGGCTTCTGTGTCGCATAGTCGCTCGGCCTTCACCTTCTGCAAGATTCATCCCTACGAAGACATCACAACCATTTGGAAAACACCTAGGTTCTCAGCTAGTCTGTGCCTAACCCTTCAGCCTCTTTACGTCCATCAAGATTTGGGAGAGTCCCCTCAGCCTTCGCTGCATCTAGCCTTTCAACGTATAGCTCGGCTTGACCAGGTTTGACCTCCGCTCTAACATAGCTTTAGCAAGAGACACCAGACTCCCCCAAAGATAATAATCCCATCTCTATTGCTCTCTTACTGTTCAACTACCACACCCATTAGGGTTTCACCTCGAGCCATACACCATCATCAAATTCTAGTCATCAGATAGGCATTCAAAAAAAACTCCACCATCAATCTTAGGGTTCCAAATTCCCACCACTCTACTATAGCCAGGACATAACACCCTCGTGGTGTGGCTGTGACTACACTGCACCACTGCAGGCTCTTCTAAGAGTCACCAAGTCAACCATCAAGCACATGGGACCACATGCCATCTGTCCTCCACATCATCGCCACCTATTAGTCACCATCGCGATCCACCAACCAATCTAGTCCCAAGAGGTCCCCACCATGCATGTAGCATCCATGTCACTACTATACAACTGGCATCACCATCCACACAAATAGGTCGCAGCATCCATCGGTAACCAAGTCACTCCATCGCTAGAGAACCGAACTTCAGAACCTCACTACAGAGGTTACAAAGTTCCCATAACCCACGACTTGCCGATAAGGGAATCTCCATGTCGTCCAAAACTCAAACTTCCAAACCTCACGATGGAGGTTACAAAGTTCCCAAATTCCACGACATGCCACCAAAGGGATTGCCGAGTCGGGAAGTTAAAGAACTTTCAAACACTGTGACAGGGTTCCAAGGTTAGAACTTGCAACAATCCCACAACCAACACACTATTTCCCAGTTACATGAACTTTTAGAACACTGCGACAAAACTTAGGTAGGTAAAGGAGGAAAAGATAAGCACTCTAGGAAGCAACCAAGCCAATAACTTGAGTGACATTCTCAACAGCTACAAGAAAAAATACTACTATTGTTCTAGCTATAGTAGTTGTTCAAAAGGGAAATCTAGTGCCAAATTAGGTTCCAACAAAGGTAGATATTGATGTCCTAAAATTTTCTCCAAAGGTTAGTGCAGTTCCATTGAATCTTGTAGAGAAAATGAAGAGAGCTAACCTAAATGTTTTAATGTGGGAAGAATTATATATTCCTACATAGAGGGACTTGTTGGAAGCCTTGAAAGGGTTTGATAAGCTAGCTAGGGCAACAAAGGAAATTTTTATAGTAACAACCAGTCTAATTCAACCCAAAGAGGAGACTAATAGTAGAAAATCCAATAAGTCTCTTACATTCTACATGTCTTTGATCATTGGTAATTTCATTGTTCATAATTGTATAATCAATTCAAGGGATAGCACTTTTGTTATTCCTAAAAAAGTAGTTGATCGACTAGGTATAAAATATGAAACCACCAACAAGGGTGTTGTGCAATTAGATGGCACTGCTATTAGGACCATATGAGTCATTAAAAATTTAAATGTAACCATACATGCATGCCAAAATTGCATTATATGCAAGGTGTATCAGTTATAGATCTTCCTCCCTACTTTTCCATTTGTTTATTTAGGGAATTTATAGCCAAAATAGGAGGATATCTATCATCTGATTGGTATCATATTATTTTTAGAACTAGGTATGGATATAAGGCTACTATCAAATCTGAACCTATCTCCTAAGACCATATTGAGCCATATAATCCTCCTCCAATTACTATGAATTGCACTATTCTAGATCAAGAGGAAGAAATTGATGACCATGAGGCTACCACTCCCACAAAGAAACTACCATATTTATTGCTTGATGAGTAGGTAGGCTACTCCATAGCTAATTTGTATGTTGACATGGAAGATACAAGTTTGGGCACATATTGTACCCATGAGGAAAAGGAAGAAATTCCAAATCTACTAAAGGCCCAAGAGGCTAAAGATGGTATATGGTAGTTGTATTTTGATGGTTCTTGGTCCAAGAATGGTGCAGGGGTTGGTATTACTCTTATTTCTCCCCAAAAAGAGAAATTCTTATTTTCTATCATATTTCATCTCAGTTGTACTAATAATGTGGTTGAGTATGAATCATTGATACAAGGTCTTCATCTTGCAAACAAAAGAGGAATCAAATAATTGTAGGTATTTGGTGATAGTGAGCTAGTTGTACATCATGTTAGAGACAAAAGTGCCTCCAAGAATAGATTTTTGAAGTCGTACAAGCACATATTTTGGGATCTTATTGAAAGTTTTGATGTTTTCAACATCTAAGCTATTCTGAGAGCACAAAACTTGTAGTAGTTGGGGAACAATTTGACATACCCAAGAATGTCACCGAGGACAATGAGCAACATATGAAAGTGCTAGTAAGGTTTGTTGTTCTGGATAATGTAATTAGCTAGAAGGTTTTTGAGGATGATCAACAAATTGCCAATTTTTTGGTAGAAGAAGCAAAATTTTCTTCTCAAAATCAATCAAAGTTGGATCAATAGTATAATGATTAGATTATCCAATTGAAGACAAAAAAAATTCCAAAGGTTTTGGTCACATTGGAGAGCATCTTCAACAGTGGTAATCAACTTAGGAAGGAGAAAATTACCATGTCTATCAAGGAGAATGACTATGAGAAAGTCCAAATTTTTCAAAACAAAATTCTCAAAGTAGGAAAGGTATGTTCCAAAGCTAAATAGAAATATTTTGTTAAATTCTTTGTAAAGAATTTGATGATTTATTTGAATGGGAATACAAATATTTGAAAGGATTTAATTGTAGTTTAGCCCAACATACTATTGAGTTGGATGTTGTTGCTAAACTACTTAGACATAGACAAATGATTATAAATCCAAAGATAGAGTTTGCCATGCCTAAAGATTTGTCCTAAATCTTAGACGCCAATATTATCTATCCAACCAAACACTCATCTTGGGTAGTCAATATAGTGCCCATCAGGAAAAAGAATGGTGAAATCAAACTTTGTGTAGATTTCAGAGATTTGAATAGAGCATCTCTTAAAGGTCATTACCCTCTTCACTCTATGGAATAAATTTTGCAAACAGTTGTCAGGGCTGAGAGATTTTCTTTGTTAGATGGTTATTCAGGTTATAATTAGATACTTGTGTAGGAATCATATTACTTCAAAACAACATTTACTACAAAATGGGGTACCATTGCTTACAAAAGGATTCCTTTTGGCTTAGAAATGCAAGTGCAACCATTCATAGAGAAATAGATATGGCTTTCAAAGGGTTGATTAATGATTTTTTTCTTATTTATCTAGATGATTTAACTATTTTTTTCTAAACATGAGGATGATCATCTAGATCATTTGAGGAAAGTCTTTGACAGATGCGAGGAATTTGGTGTTTCTTTGAATCCAAAGAAATGTGTTTTTGTTGTTCCTGAAGGTAAACTTCTTGGGCATGTTATTTCCAAGAATGGTTTTTCCATTGATCATCTATAGTAAGTACTATTATTGCTCTCTCTCTTCCAATAAACTAGAAAGGACAAGTTACAAATATTTCTTGGTAAGATTAATTTTGTGATACTAATATTTCCTAAAATTGCATTATTTGTTAAACATCTCACTTCTTCTTGAAAATTAATGTTCATTTCATCTGAAAAAAAGAAGGAAAAGATGGATTTGAGGAGATAATTTTTATTTTTTTGAAGCTCCTACCATGGTTAATCCTAAATATGATAAGAATTTCATTCTATAGGCTTATGGAGGAAAATAAAGTACATTAGCTATTTTGTGGTGCAGGGGCACCATTGGTGATTTTGATAAGTGAAGTCTAAAGGTTAGGTATTTAGGAGTTTTTCTGTCTCTTATTATTAAATAAGGTCATTGCAGACCATTTATAAGGTATTTTTCACCATCTTGTTGGTTATGGGGTCATTTGGTCATGTAATACAAAAATTGCAAAATCTTGCAAAGTTGTCAAGCAAGAAAAGTTGTAAAAGTGCATGTTTGAAAGGACCAACAGTCAAGTCATTTTAAAGGGGTGGTTGGAGTCAGTTTGGTAGTTGATTCTTGATGTATTTTGGTTATATATACCTTCCCAACTCAAAGGCAAGGTTGGAATGTAATTTTTGTGTAAAGACCTGTAATAGAAGAAACCCCTATTTTGTGCATTTTCCAAAAAATTATTTGTTCCTAGTTACTGTATGGTTTCATATATGAACAAATTAATCAAAGGTGCATTGTAAATTAAGGAGGCATGGATTATATTTTCTTTTTCTTTTCTTTTTTAATTTAATTCTATTAAGTTTTGGGAATTTTATAAGCAAATTACTGACTTTTCTTGTGTAACCTAGATTCAAGGGTTTGAAAGTATCAAAATGACCATATAAGCCATTCCACCCACTGTACCTATCTATAACTTAGTGCGATGAGATAATTTAGGTGTAGGAAACATGTGTGCATGATTTTGGAGTAGGGGAGGCAAGTTGTATGTTTTTTTATGATGCCCTAGTTGGCAATCGTGTGAAATTTTGGTAAAATTGAGAGGTTTGAGGGGGAAAATGATTGTAAATCTTGGGGGAAGTATATTTTGAGGATTTTTTGAGCATTTAAAGGTATATTTTGAGAGTTTTTTATGAGTTGGATGGGTGTTGAGAGGTATGGAACATAGTTTTTTAATAAACCCTTGTGAATTTTGCGAAAATTGAGGGTTTTGGGGTTAATGGTGTTAGAGGGATTATCATGCCCTAAAAGTGGTGGATTTTGTGGTTTGGAAGACTGGTTAATGCTTCCCAATAGTTTTTTGTGTGTGGAAGGAATTTTAAAGAGTGTTTACTTTGTAAAATAGGCCTATTTGGCCTTGTTGGACAACGTTGAAACACTAGATTGAAAGATTTGTTTCAAAAGAGTCATATGGGGTTTTGAGGCATGTGAAAAAATGCATTAATGGGTGTTTGGAATGAATGAGGTTTGGAGATTCTTTTGAGAGAATTTGAAAATTATGATAAAGAAACTAGGTCTACTAACCTACTAGAGTGACTAGGTGAAAAATTGAAAACAAGCCTAGATTGAGTTTTGGGGGAAGGAAAGTGGTTGGAATCTCTTTGTATTATGAAAGTGAATTGATTTCCTCAATGATTGAAATCATTTTTACACAGAAAAAGGAAGATTCCTTGGATCAGACATTGAAGGACTATGAGGTCAGGTATAACTTTTTTGAAAAGAAAGTGTTTTTTGTTGTTAAATCCATGAAAAAAATTAGACATATGCTTTCTAAGAATAAGATTCGGTTAATGATGAATCATGCTAGTTTAAAAAAAAATATTTTGAGAAAGGATGTGAGTGAAAAGAGAGATGGTTGGATCATGAGTGTCATGAAATATGATGTGGGCATCAAAATAGTAAGGTTAGTAAGAGGAAAAGGGTTTTGCAAATAGCTAGCATCATATATAATGAATGTTCCAGACATGGTTTATGCTAATGAAGAGCCACATTTATCTAAAGATACACCTCTTTCTATTTGGTAAGAAGATATGATCCATTTTCTTCAAATGGGCCAATATTCTCAAGAGTTAAGTCCATCAAAATCAAGGTATTTCAAAATTCAATCAATTCCTCATGTTCTTATTGATGGTGCTTTATTTAGAAAGGACATTAATGAAGTAATTTTAAGGTGCATTAAGGAAGATCATATTAACAAATTTCTCCAAGAATTCTATAATGGCCTTTTAGGTGGTCATTACTCACTAAGGACAAATGTTGTAAAAATCATGAGGGATGGTTAATATTGGACCAATTTATTCAAATATTCCCACAAGTGGTTGAGAAGCTGTAAAAAGTGGGCTATGTTAATTTACAAGAAAGAAAATACTTGTTTCTCAACCACTCCATCCTATTTAGACAGACCAACCATTTGTATAATGGGGGTTAGATTTTATTGGAGCGATTAATTCACCTTCTAGTGTAGGTGACAAATGGGTGCTAACAGCTATAGACTATTTAATCAGGTGGACCCAAGCTATTGCATTGAAAGATGCTACTAAATCTTCCATTTTAGAGTTTCTTGATGGGTTGGTTACAAGTGTTGTTGTTCCTTCCATAGTTATATCAGATAATGCCAAAGCTTTTGTAGGTATCAAAATCAACAAATGGGTTGTCCAAAATGGAGTATTATTTTTTTTATGAATAGGTGCCATATTCAATTAACATATAAAAAGATACACATATTCACAAAAGAAATGGTGGGTGGTAAGAAGGAACACCCTAGAGAGTTGAACATGGGTTGAACCCAGAAACATAAAAAACATGAACAAACAACAAATCTTCTTAGGTGGCCAGAACAGTGCTAGAAGAGGGGTCCTTGTCATCTGACCTACCCCATCTAATAGCGGGGTCTAGAGTGAAATCAAGAGCATCCCATCCATCATCATCATTTTCTTTATCTTCCTACTAAGTAGGAGAAATCAATAGATTGAAACACAAGAGTCATGCTTGGAACAATTAGTAGGTGCCCAACCAGGAGCTCCACCAAAAGACCACCTAGCATGGAAAAGCATGGAAAATACCCCAAAAGAACCATATTCTAGGAGAAAGGTTTTGGTTGAAAGGGTCAAAAGAAATCATTCAAATTTAATTCCACAACTATTGATCTCTGAAGAAGAACCAAAAGAGGTGCTTAAAATTTTCTAGTTTCCCACAAAATGGGTAGCAAGGGTAAGGAACCTCAAGGTAGGTGGGCCTAGAACCCACAAGTAAGCCTTGGAAACGAATACACCAAGCAAAGTGGGCAAGCTTGGGCTCAAAAACTATATCCCACACATTGATTAATCTACAGTGCCAAACAAAAACAAGTGCCAACAAGTGCCATCTGTAGTTCAAACTGTTAACCATTGAAATATGAGGCCAAAGCCACTAGTACCCATGCTAAGGCTTGTAATTCCTAAAAGCTGTGTTTGGACACCACTTCCAATCTTTCCACCAAGGTTTAGAGGAATGAATGCCAATTTTATGAAGCATGTCATTTGGAATGGAATTTATGGCTCCTGCAAAGGTTTCTCGATCTAAAGAAGTTAAGTTGAACTTGGTTTTGAAAACTTCCCAAGACATGATGCTCATCATGGGTTTAGAGAGAGAATCCTTTGGATTTTGAATGCATTTCTTGTGAAATTTGAGGGCTTTGAGAAAAGGTAACTTGGCAAGAGAGTTTCCTAGATTAGCAAACAAAGGAGACTACCAAATATTGTGTTGGTTAAAATATAACCCTCCATGGAATCTAGTCCCACTCCAACTAAGATAGGGTTTAATGGATTCCTAGGCATGCCACATGATTTTGGCAAAAAAAGTGCCCTCAATTTGTATCTAGGATCTTTCATTATGAAAAGGGTGTGAAGGCTGATCCCTTTCCAAGTAGTCCTATGAATGAGATATCCCAAGGAAATGCAATGTATGAGGAGAATATTCTAGGCTTCATTTCTAGTGAGGGCTCGAATAATTCATTTGGTGTAGACAATGATCCCTTGATGTTGTGTGGCCAACAAGAAAGGCCATGAACATTCTTGTGAAGGAAGTATAATTCCCAAGCAACCCAATGGAATTATATTTGTATGTCTCAAAAGAGGCCCAAATAAAATCCCTAAGTAGCTTCTCCAGCTTCATGTAAGAGGCCTTAGAAAGGCCCAATCTGTAGAATAATACACATGAGTGGAAGCCAAAAATTTTGAGCACACATGGAATTTTCTAGTAAGGGAAAGTGACTTGGTGATCCAGAAACACAAATTTTGTTTGATTCTATTGATAATGGCTTTCCATAAGTCCACTAGAGAATTTTGGAAGGTAAAGGGAATGCTAAGGAATCTAAAAAATTTCCCCTTGATGTATCCACTAACATCCAAATTGTTGCATCCATAGTCTTGGGGAGAATGGATTGCCAATAACAATGAATTTTGTGTCATTAAAAAGAAGACCCAAAAGTCAAGGAAAAATATCTAGGAATTTGAGTGCATTGTTGTTTTCTTCATTCTCTAACATATTCAAAAAAGAGTTATCAACAAAATTACCATTCACAAGCTAAGCCAACGAACTAGGTAAGGTAATCCCCCTAACTATACCATGGGATATTGAATGAGCTATGAGATAACCAAAGCCTTCGGAAATGAGGACATACAAAGAATGAGCAAGAGTGCAACCTTGATGAATGGAGTGAAACAAACCAAAATATTAGGCCTAGCAACCATTAATGGTAATACAAGCTGAGGCATCTACAAAAATCATGCCCATAGACTAAATGAAATTGGGACCAAACCCAGAGTGGAAAGCATAGTAAGAATGAAGGGCCACTCTATTTAGTCATAAGCTTTAGCAAAATCAATTTTCAAAAAAATGGATTCTTGGTGGGAGCGCATGACCCACTCCATACCTTCCCAAACAACAATGATGTTATCCAAAATAATTTGGATTTAATAAAACCAATTTTCCTGGCGAATGATTTGAGGGAGAAGGTGGTGAATTTTTAAATCAAGAGCTTTGGCTATGATTTTGTAGGAGACATTGAGGAGCATGATGGGCCACTAGTTGTAGATGTCTTTAGGATTAGTAGATTTAGGGATGAATTTTATATTTCTTTTGTTAATAAGATGACCTAGGTATTTGGAATGAAATGATTCCAAATACACCTTATGGAAATCTTCTCCCACATAGTCCCAAAGGGTTTTATAAAACTCACAAGGGAAACCATCAATTCTTGGGGCTTTTTCATCAGCCATAGTGTTCATAGCTTCCTTAAGGTCCTCAATGGTGATCAATTTCTCACAAAAAATATTTTGAGTAGAAATTTTTTTGTTAGGCACAACTCCAAGACATTCTTGAAGATCACTTGCATGATCTAGAGTGTGATCTTGGGTGGTGAAGAATTTTTCATAATACCTAACAAAGGCTTGGAGAATGTTAGGAAAATATTTGAGCACTTTGTTACTTTCCTTGATTTGCTTGATGCCATGTGACGTATGTCGGGTTCTAAGAGCAAGGAAAAATTCCTTTGAGGCAAGATCACCAATTTTTAATGAGTGAATTTTGGCTTTGATTTGACCACCCCTCACAGCATATCTATTAGAAACTTTCTTTTTGATGTCTTAGCTCCGTAAATTTGACCTCCAAGGTCAAGGAGAAAGGGTTGGCTACCAATGCCTTCATGGAATTTTGGAGATCCAAGGTGGTGGCCTCATATGAAGGCTTATGAAAAATGGCCATCTGAAACCCATATATGTGAAGAAACCATGCATTGTGGTTAATGACATTATTCCAGTAAGAAATCCAACCAAATGTGTGTATGGGTCTACACTCAAGGTTTTAAATTCTTTTAATGTGGGACATAGTGGGCTGGTGACTGAGCAAGAAAGTATTAAGAAAAATTGAGACCTACAAAGCTGAGTTAGGCCCACGTGCCAATCAATTCTGAAATTAATGGGAAAGTGTTTTGACAAGGTCACATAAGAAAATGGCATAACTGAAAGAGGAGAACAACTAGAAAAGGAGAAAAAAGATTGAACAAATATCATTGCATAATCAAGATTCTTGGAAATTTTGTTAGGCCTAGCCCAATAGTTACTCAATGTATACTATAAAGAAAAAGAATGCAAACGACCAATATTGGGGTCAAAGAGACCCAATTTATTGCACATATAAAACTACACCTCTCTCTCACCAACTACCTACCAAAAAGGAAAGTAGCATTTTTTCCTTATGCCACCTCAACCATATTAAAGTCACCACAAAGAACCCAAGTAGCAACTGGAAGAGAATCAACAATCCATCGCCAGAGAAGAGATCTTTCAACAAAATCATTAGAGGCATAAACATTAATAATCCCAAAGGAATGATTATCAATGTTCACAAGGATCCAGATCAACAATTCATAGGATTAGACCCATTGTCCACTATGCAACCATGCTAATATTGGGACAAGAGGGTGACATCACCACCATGACCGACAACATGACAAGTGGAGAACATCCTACTTTCTAGCCAAATAACTCGACATGTAGCAGCAACAAAACATCAGCAACTTTAACTTCTTGAAGACATAATACATTAATGCTAGCATGTTTTTGAAGAGTATCCCTAAAAAAATACTTTTTTGAGATTTATGTGAGACCTCAAATATTCCAAGAGAGAAAATTCATCTATGGGACTCGATCATGTCATCAAAGTTCAACTATTTTAGGGAGGAAAAGTGATTCTATAAAAAATATTGTGTCATTGTCCCCAACTGGAGTGGAGGAGAGGAAAATCTCTATTTCTTTACAACAAATTCTCCTTCCTTGAGCTTCCTGGAAGGGCTATGGGACTTCCTAAGAGACCTTGTTGCAAGAGAAGGAATGACTAGTTGAGCTCTAAACATAGATGTTGGTTGAGGCATTATAAAGAGCCTTGGGTGAGTGAGTGCATAATTTGCAGTATTATGCATCTCCTTGCCCTTCTTCGAAGTGTTTGAAACATCAACTGAAGCTTTTGGAACCTTATTTGTTGGCCCTAAAGGGCCATTAGACTTTCTCTTACAAATTTTCACCATAGTCCATTTTTCATCTACTTTGGAGGTAGGAGCTTCTACAAAACAAGATTTTTAGTTTCTCATGGTGTGGGCTTAACTCTAGGTGCAACAAGATGACAATATTCAATCTTGTGATCAACATATTGGCATCTAGAACAAGTATTCATAAAATTTAAATATAAAACCCTCTAGGTGTGCTAGGAGTTTCCAATTTCCATATCTATAGATTCTTTCAAGTCTTTAGAGATATCTATTTCAACAAAGACTCATTTTTGAGGATGAGCTTGGAAAAACCAATTAGGTTCAATACATATAACTTTCCTCAAGGAAGATGCTATGTGGTGAAAAAAATGTAGGCAAGGCAAGGGAAGTCTGGGAAACTCAATCCAGACTAGGACCCTTCTTGTTGTCAGAGAAAAAAATTACTGGGTCTACAGTTGAAAGACCAACAAAGTGGACCAGACATACCATAGACCATGGTTTAGGATTTCATAAGCATGATTTACTTCTATACAATAGAAAAGGAAGAACCAAAATTTCCTAAATTATGCATTCCAACGCCTTATTTACTCCATTTTCCAAAAGGGAAACCAAAATTTAATTAATGCAATTAATATTTTAATCACATTAGAGAATGATTTCCCTTATGTTTTGGGCCAGGACCCATTCACCCATGGGCGAATGGGTCCTCCTTAATTGCCATGACCCATTTCTAAATATTTTTTTGGTGGTATTTTAATGATTCAAATTTCATATGCAATTGTCAGCTTTTAAAATCTAATTTTCAAGAAATTAGATAAACACCTATAAATACATAGTCATTTTATCATTTGAAATCTAAGAATTAAGAGGTGAACATTCAAGAGCAGATTTACAAGTCAATTGTTTGAGAAACTCAAGATCCTATCATCATGTCAAATTTCATATGCATTCAAGTCATCTTGTGAAGGATACTATGCATTGTTGATCCTAAAACATCCAAGCATTTTCAAGTGTCCAATCAATCAAGCAAATCAAGATCAATCCTTGGAGTGATGTGTTTGACTTCAATCCTCTAAGGACAACCATTAAAGGTTTGGTGAGTAGTAACAAACAAGTGTTCATTCATCATTTCCTTCTCCTTTGTCATTATTTATTTTTATCAAGGTTTAATTAAAAAACTAGGGTTTGTCCAAGGTAAAGCCCCAAACAAACAAAAGATTTGTTCCCTCTTTGTGTATGTGTAGGTTACAGGTTGAAGGAGTGGAAAGATCTTGAATAAGTAATTTTGTATTGTTTCATTTGTTTTCAAGCCATGAAAACTTAGATTTAGAATTATTTCCTACTTTACAATAG